>JACEIK010002388.1:33115-64254 GCA_018107945.1 Datura stramonium
TCAATGAATCCTTCGTCCTCTCTATTTTTCCCTCGACCTCTCTGGAAATTATATGAAATATAACATTTAAACCGAAGTTGGAGGCTTTTATACTTGGGCCCGGACAGGGCCTCCATGACACGGCGCCAACGCGGAGGCCCTCCCTCCGTGGCACGTTACCATCGTGGAGGGGCTATGCCCCGGCTCCTTCCGCGATGGTTCGACGAATCTCTTATCCGTTCTTTCCCCGGGCCTTTTCCTAGCATGTATGGAATTCAAAAATTCTTAACCAACATGCAAATAGGCAATCTACATGTCGAGAATTTACCAGGTGTAACAGAGAGTTAGATACTTTCTAAGGATAAAACCTCCAGAGTTCCTTGGGTCAAAGGTGGACGAGGATCCACATGAGTTCATTTAGGAGATTCTGAAGATCACCCAGATTATGAGGGTGACTGGGGAGGAGTGCGCCGATTTAGCCTTGTACCAATTGAAGAGGGTCGAGCACATTTGGTTCAAAAAATAGAAGGATAGTAGGGAAGTTGGAGCAGGCCCTATCAGTTGGGATGGGTTCCATGCCGCTTTTCTAGATCAGTTCTTCCCTTAGGAGATGAGGGAGATCAAAGCAGCAGAGTTTGTCAATCTAAAGCAAGGAAAGATAACAGTTCAGGACTATTCCTTGGAGTTCACTCGTCTGTCCAAGTATGCACCTGAGATGGTGGCGGATCAGAGAGCCTGTGTGAGAAGGTTTGTACACAGGATAGCAGACTACTTGGTCAGGGATTTCTGGACCATGATTCTTCTTTAGGATATTGGCTTTTCTCAGATAGTCTTGTATATCCAGCAGATGGAGGTGACACAGGTGAGCGAGCAGGAAAGAGAGGACAAGAGGTCCAGGATGAATAGCTTCGAATTCTCCCAGCAAAGACCTAGTGGGCACCGTCAGCAGTCCCACCAGAGATCTTTAGCCATAGCGCCTTTGGATATGAGTGTGCCATCCAGGTCCAAGCGCGATCATAGGGGGAAAGCATCATGCTTAAGAGGTCAGAGTAGTAGACCCGTAGAGACCATCCCTAAAGAGTGTAGTAGATGTGGCCAGTGGCTGGTACAGGTGCTTTCTTCGGGTGAGGGAAGCCTGGAAATATGCTTCGAGATTATCCAGCAGCCAGACAGGGTCATGATAGGGGCTAAGGCCAAGATTCAAGTTTAGTAGCTCCACCAGTATGCCTAGCTCAGTAGGGGGCATCTACTAGTAAGGGGGCGGTCAGCGCCAAAACAGATTTTATGCCTTAGCATCGCACTAGGAGCAAGATGTATCCCCAGATATTTTCACTGGTATATTACGAGCATTCCATCTTGATGTATATGCATTGTTAGATCCAAGAGCTACATTATCTTTTGTGACACCCTATATTGCTAGTAGTTTTGGAGTCAGTCCTGAAATCTTATTAGAACCCTTCTCAATCTCTACTCTAGTTGGTGACTCAATTATAACTAGAAGAGTTACAGAAGTTTCCCCATTACAATCCTTCAGAAAGTCACCTCAGCGGATATAGTAGAGTTAGCCATGACTAATTTTGATGTTATCCTAGGCATGGATTGGCTATTTTCATGCTATGCCTAAGTAAATTGTAGAACCCGTGCTGTGGAGTTTAGATTTCTAGGTGAGCCAGTCTTAGAGTGGAAGGGTAGTTTAGTTGTGCCTGTAGGTCATTTCATTTCCTACCTTAAGGCTAGAAAGTTGATTTCTAAGGCTTGCGTGTACCATCTAGTTAGGTTTAAGGATGCTATGTTTGAGACGCCAACTATCCAGTCAGTTCCAGTAGTCTGTGAGTATCGAAAATTCTTCCAAAAGGGAATTCCTCCTGATCGGGAGATTGATTTTTGTATTGACCTTCTTCCTGATATGCAATCTAAATATATTCCTCCTTATAGAATGGCTCCAGCTGAGCCAAAGGAGTTGAAGGAGAAGTTGAAAGACCTTTTAAACAAGGGTTTCATCAAACCTATCAAGTCCCCGTGGGGTGCACCAGTTCTCTTTGTCCGCAAGAAAGATGATTCTCTTCGTACAAGCATTGATAATCGACAATTGAACAAGGTTACCATCAAGAACAGGTATCCTCTCCCCCGAATTGATGATTTGTTTGACCAGCTTCATGGTGCTAAGTGCTTTTTGAAGATAGACCTCAAATCCAAATACTATAAGCTCAGGGTTCGGGAGAGCGATATTTCAAAGATAGCCTTCAGGACTCGGTATGGTCATTACAAGTTTGTATTTGTGACTTTTGGACTGAGAATGCTCCTGCAGCTTTTATGAATTTGATGAATGGGGTTTTCAAGTCATACTTGTATATGTTTGTGATTATGTACATATATGATATTCTCATATACTCTCAGAGCGAGGAGGAGCATGCCGCTCATTTGAGGGTGGTGTTGTAGACTCTTAAGGATCGCCAATTGTATGCTAAGTTTAGCAAATGTGAGTTTTGGTTGAACTCAGTGGACGTTTTGGGCAATGTGGTGTCAAGTGAGGATGTACAAGTGGACTCTAAAAATATAGAAGCAGCGAAGAATTGGCCTAGACCGGTGAATCCTTCGGATATCAGGAGTTTCTTGGGTTTAGCTGGTTAATATCAGAGATTTGTTGAGGGTTTTCATCCATTGCTCTCCGATGACTAAGTTGATCCAGAAGAAAGTGAAGTTCCAATGGTCGAAGGCTTGTGAGAGAAACTTCCAGGAGTTGAAGACTCGACTCACCATAGCACTGTTAACCCTACCTGAGGGTACTGATTAGTTTGTGGTATATTGTGATGCTTTGAGGATCGGCCTTGGTTGGGTATTGATGCCACACGGTAAGGTTATAGCATATGCTTCCATGCAGCTGAAGGTCCATGAAAAGACTACCCCACTCATGATCTTGAATTAGCAACGGTAGTATTTTCCTTGAATATTTGGAGACACTATTTGTATGGGGTCCATGTAGATATGTTTACGGACCACAAAAGCCTGCAATACATGTTTACACAGAAGGATCTAAATCTACATCATAGGAGGTGGTTGGAGTTACTCAAGGATTATGATATAAGTGTCCTTTACTATCCGGGCAAGGCTAATGTAGTAGTAGACACTCTTAGTAGGCCTTCTATGGAGAGTGTGTCCCATGTAGTTGAGGAGAAAAGAGAGTTAGTGAAGGATATGCATCGGCTTTCAGGGTTAGGAGTTCGTTTAGTTGACTCGACCGATGGTGGTGTTATTGTGCAAAATGGGTCAGAATCATCCTTGGTGACTGATGTAAATTCTAGACAAAACAAGGATCCTATTTTGGTAAAGTTAAAGGAAGCCGTTCAGAATCAGAAGGTAGAGGTCTTCTCCAAAGGGGGAGATGGTGTGCTTAGGTACCAGGATCATTTGTGTGTACCGGCTATGGATGATTTTAGAGATCGGATGTTGCAAGAGGCTCATGGTTCCAAATACTCCATACGTCCAGGTTCCACCAAGTTGTACCATGACCTACGGGAAGTCTATTAGTGGAATGGCATGAAAAAGGACATTGCAGAATTTATGGCTAAGTGTCTGAATTGTCAATAGGTGAAAGTGGAGCATCAAAGACTAGGAGGTGTGCTTCAAGACATCAGTATTCCTACTTAGAAATGGGAGGAGATTAATATGGACTTCATCACAGGGTTGCCTCGCACTCGTCGATAGTATGACTCCATTTGGGTGGTCGTGGACAGGTTAACTAAAGCAGCTCATTTCCTACCGGTCAAAACTACTGATTTAGCGGAGGTTTATGCTAAATTATAGATTCGGGATCTAGTTCAGTTTCATGGAGTGCCCTTGTCCATTATATCGGATAGAGGTACTTAGTTTACCTCCCAATTTTGGAGATCATTTCAAAAGGGACTTGGTACTTAGGTCAAGCTTAGCACATCATTTCACTTGCAAACAGATGGCCAGGCTGAGCAGACTATTCAGACTCTTGAGGACATGTTGAGGGCATGTGATATTTACTTCAAGGGTGGTTGGGATGATCATTTGCCTCTCATTGAGTTTTCGTATAACATCAGCTACCATTCCATCATTCAAATGGCTCTGTTTGAGGCTCTCTATGAGCAGAGATGTAGATCGCCTATTGGTTTATTTGAAGTCAGTGAAGTTGTGATGATAGGACCGGATTCAATGCATGAGGATATGGATAAGGTTCCGTTATAAGGGAAAGGTTGAAAACAGCTCAAATTCGTCAAAAGTCTTATGCAGAAGTGAGGAGAAGGGAGCTTGAGTTTTAAGTTGATGATTTGGTGCTTCTAAAGGTGTCTCCCATGAAGGGAGTGATGAGGTTCGGAAAGAAAGGAAAACTCAGTCCCCGTTATGTTGGCCCATACCGGATTGTGAAACGGGTTGGCTAGGTGGCATATTAGTTTCAGTTCATCAATTTTCTATATATCACTCTTAAAAAGTGTTTGGGTGATCCATCTCTGGTTGTTCCTGTGGACAGTCTCGGTATGAAGGACAACCTTAGTTATGAAGAGGTTCCAGTAGAGATACTGGATCGTCAGGCTTGTAATCTAAGAAACAAAGAAGTAAATTCAGTTAAAGTTTTGTGGAGGAATCAGCAAGTTAAAGGAGCTACGTAGGAAGCCGAAGTAGATATAATGGCTAAATACCCGATTTATTCCCTTCCGGCTCAATTTCAGCTTGAGGTATTAGTTTACTCCTTAGTGCTCTATTCAATTTCATTTTCAGCTTATGTATCCCAGTTTCTTCATGTTAATGGATATATGTGTGATCAGGAATTCAGTTCAGTCATGTAGTTCAAATCGGAGTTAGTCACTCCATCAGTTTTCAGCATGTATGTTCAGTATTAGAGTATGATGATTGCATTTCTCTGCTTTTCTGTATGATTTTCAACATTCAAGGAAAAATGTTCCCAAGGGGGAGATATTGTTACACCCCGGAAGACCTAAGATCAAACCCGAGAGTTGAAACTTAGAAAATAGGAATTTCTGCACCAAGTCGCAGGACGAGCCGTCCAGCGACCCGCCAGGAACCCAATGAGTCTTTAAGTGACTCATGCGGAAAGGCTAGGACTTGGTTGAAAGTTTTTGGGATTGAGGTGACCACAGGTGTGACCATGAGTCGTGGTCAACACCATGAGTCGTCATGTGAGCCGTGGTCAAAGGTTGGACGAAACTTGGAAAATTATGGCAGTGTACCTAACAAATTGGTCACCACGACTCATCGGGTACACCACGAGTCGTGGTGTCCCTTGTGGTGACTCTTAGAAGAATTATGGAAGTGCAAGTAATGAATGCATACCACGAATCATGGCCAGGGACGATGACTCGTCCAATCCCTCGTTGGAACTGGCAGTATGTTTTTCCCGTTGAACTTATTAAGGGCTTTTTCGTAATTCTGACGTCCCTAAGGCCTAAACAACGTCGTTTAAAGTTCAAAATAGGGTTTTTTAAGAAGGGTTAAAGTCATTCTAAGATGCATGCAAGTTTAGAAGTTTGAGAGGTGATCAAGGTTAGTTCTTCAAAGTTCTTCCCCAATTCTCTTTGGGCTATCAAGGAAGTGTGAAAATCAAATTACTTCAGGTATGTAAGGCTATGAATGGGTGCAATTGTCCACACCCATGCCCAATTCCCTCTCAATTCATGATGTCCTAATTGATGATTTTTATGGGGGTTTTACCCAATGCATGAATTTTCAAGTTTCAATCATGGGTATGATCTAAGCATATTTTAAATGATGAATTATGATTAATGGGTAGATTTTACAATGTTTTAAATTATAAAATATGTTTCATGTTTTCTAAACTATGATGCCCATCCATGAATGTTTGTGAAAGTTGAGATCTATGAGTTATGAGTTCAAGTATGATGAAATGTTTATGAAGAAAGTATGATTTTGATATACCCATATTTATTGTTCTTGTTTTCAAAGTGAATCAAGTTGATTTCAAGCATTGTAAAATATTGGGCACGCCCATGTGATCAAGTATGTCTTATGATTTCATAAATTAGCTTACGACATGGCTTTGGAGACAAGACTCCCATTATTTTTAGATTGTGGTATGGTTTGAGCCAAGGCTCCTTATGTTATGATTTCATATTTATGCATGTATGTTATTATTCAGCTTCGTCACTAGGCGATGGTCATCTTTCTTGAAAAACGATGGAGAGAATATGCATGTTGTTGGGAGTAGTGTCTAGCACCGAGTAGGCTATGGTTCAGTCAACCCTATGCCTCAGAACTACGCACCAACGTAAGTTTATATTTATTCTTTGGGACTTCCGTTGTGAGCTTCCCCTTCTCCCAAGGGGCCTTGAGCTTGATATCGATATCATGGTAGCGTCCTTAGCCCTGGAAAGGCGTTGAATGTCTTTGCCCACTTGAGTGTGATAATCGAGACCACGTAAGCTCTATCGTGGTAATGTCGGTTATATAACGAGCCTCCCATTGTTCCTTATGGTTTCATTTATGCATGTACATTATTCGTGACATTATATATTCAGCAGGTTTGACCCAATGTTAATTTTTACTTATGATTATTAGTTTTCAGCTTTGGGTCATTCAATTCAGTTGTGATGTCCAGTTATGTTCAGATCATGATTTCAGAAATTGCATGCAAGCTTTATTCCAAAAATCTTATCTTGATTATGTTTTATTATATGTATGATTTATGATTTTACTTACTTAGCGGTTTTAATTACCTTGCATACTTGGTATATTCCGTGTACTGACTGCATACTCTATGTTGTATCATTTTATGATACAAGCTCTGACATCCAAACTCAATCCCTCCGCTAGCCAGATTCTTGGAGTTAGCATACCTCAGTCTCAGGTTGTGAGTTAGTTGGAGTCTTGTCCCATCAACTAATCAGTGTTAGAGGCTTTTTCAGACATAATTTTTATCTAGATTTAGATTCATGTATGCACTCAGATGTTATGTTTTTGTTTAGACTTCTGCTATGTTATCTATGATGTTCTTCCGCTTATCTATGATTGAGTTAGATGTATGTTCATGCCATGGGTCAACTTGGAGCCTCTTAGTGTTCCTTGTCCCATTTCCTGATCCTGGCCTATGTTCGGGTCGTGACAAGCTGCCTGGAAGCCTAGGCTATGACCTTACCATGCTGCATGAGTACACAACAAAGGCCAATCCTTGAGGCAACACAATATACCACAAACCCCTCAGTATCCTCAGGTAGGGTCAACACCGGTGCTGAGGTGAGTCAAGTCTTCAACTATTGGAAGCTCTTCTCACATTCCTCCGATCATTGAAACTTCACTTTCTTCTGGGTCAACTTAGTCAACGGTGCTGCAATGGATGAAAACCCTTCAACAAACCTTCGATAGTAACCATCTAAACCCAAGAAACTCCGGATATTCGAAGGACTAACTAGTCTAGGACAATTCTTCACCGCTTCTATCTTTTGAGAGTACACCTGTACACCCTAACTTGACTTCACGTGGCCTAAAAATGCCACTGAGTTCAACCAAAACTCACATTTACTGAATTTAGCATACAATTGGCGATCCTTAAGAGTCTGTGGCACCACCCTCAAATGAGCAGCATGCTCCTCCTTTCTACGAGAGTATATTAGGATGTCATCTATGAATACAATCACGAACATATCCAAATACGGCTTGAACACTCTATTCATCAAATCCATAAAAGCTGCAGGAGCATTCATCAGTCCAAAAGACATAACTACAAACGCATAATGACCATACCATGTCCTGAAGGTTGTCTTCGATATGTCACTCCCCCGAACCCTGAGCTAATGGTATCAGGATCTGAGTTCTATCTTAGAAAATTACTTAGCACCCTGAAGCTGGTTAAACAAATCATCAATCCTAGAGAGAGGATACCTGTTCTTTATGGTAACCTTGTTCAATTACCGATAATTAATACACATATGAAGAGAACAATCCTTCTTGCGGACAAAGAGAACTGGTGCAACCTATGGGGACTTGTTAGGTCTGATGAAACCCTTGTCTAAGTGATATTTCAACTGGTCCTTCAACTCCTTTAACTTGACTGGGGTCATTCTGTAAGGAGGGATGGATATAGGCTGCGTATCGGGAAGAAGGTCAATATTAAAATCGATCTCTTGCTCAGGATGAATTCTTGGTAAATCATCTGGAAACACCTCTAGATACTCACACACTACATGAACTGACTGGATAGTTGGGGTTTTGGACGTAGAATCCTTAAACCTAACTAGATGGTAATTCAACCTTTAGAAATCATTCTTCTAGACTTAAGGTAGGAAATGAAGCGACCTATAGTCACAGTTGAACTACCTTCTCACTCTAAGACTGGTTTACTTGGAAATCTGAACTCTACTACACGGGTTCAACAATTGACAGAGGCATAGCATGCATGTAGCCAATCCATGCCAAAAATAACATCAAAATCGTTCATGGCTAACTCTACTAAATTTGCTGAGGTGACTTTCTGAAGAACTCTAACAGAGCAATTTCTATATACCCATTGAGCTATAACTAAATCACCTATTGGAGTAGAGGCTGAGAAGGTTTCTAATAAAATTTTGGGACTAACTCCGAAACTACTAGCAACATAGAGTGTCACAAAAGATAAAGTAGCCCCTTGATGTAACAATGCATATACATCAAGGTGGAATACTCATAACATACCAGTGACTACATCTGGGGAGACCTCCTGCTCCTGATGGAATTCTAGGGAATAGAATCTATTTTGACGCTAACCACCACCCCCATTAGTAGATGCCCCCTGCTGGGCTGGGCATGCCGGTAGAGCTGTTGAACTGGAGGCTATGCCTCGACCCCTATCATGACCCTTTCTGGTTGCTAGGCAATCCCTAAGTATATTTTCGGGCTTTCCACACCCGAAATAAGCACCTGAACCTGCTACGCACTGACCCATGTGTCACTGGCTACATCTGCTACACTCAGTAGTGCTAGTCTCTGCGGGTCTGCTACCCTGACCTCTAGAGTCAGATGCTCGTCCCCTCTGATCACGCCTAGATCTAGATGGCACACTCATAGCCGAAGGCTCTAGGGTAGAAGACCTCTGGTGGAACTGTTGACGGGGCCTACTAGGTCTTTGATGGGAGAATCTAAAGCTATCAGTCCTGGCCCTCTTGGCCTCTCTCTTCTTTTCACTCATCTGCACCGCCTCCATCTACTGGGCATACAGGATTATCTGAGAAAAGTCAATGTCTTGAGAAGCATCACGGTCTGGCAATCCCTGACCAAGTAGTCTGTTATCCCATGCACGAACCGGCTCACTCGGGCTCTCTGATCTGCCACCATCTCAGGTGCATACTTAGACAAGTGAGTGAACTCCAAGGTCATACTCCTGAACTATCATCTTCCCTTGCTTTAGGTTCACAAACTCAGCTGCTTTCATCTCACGAGGGAAGAACCAATATAGAAATGCGGCATGAAACTCCTCCCAACCAATAGGGCCTACTCCAACTACCCTAATATCCTTCCATTGCTTGAACCAGATGTGCGCAACCCCTTTCAACTAATATGAGGCTAGATCAACGCACTTCTCACCTGTCATCCCATGATCTGGGTAATCTTCGGAACCTCATCAATAAACTCGTGTGGACCCTAGTCCACCTTTGATCCAAGAAACTCTGGAGGGTTCATCCTCAGAAAATCTCTGACTTTTGCCACCGTCCCGTTCCCATTCTGAGGGACATGCGCTACCGCCTATTGATTGACCTGGGGGGTCAAGGTCTGAGCTAGCATCTGTATGGCTGTATGAACTTTATGTGGGCAACCAGCTCGGGTACATGCTCCTCATAGGCAGGTGGGGCCTACTTGTGCCCCTCTCCATTTCCATCCTCGTGGTCATTTCTGTTCCCCTTTGTTCTTCTATTAACTCGGCGAGGAGGCATGATTCTACAAATGCGTATAAAACAAGTTAGGAGGATAGATATACATTTCATTGCACGACTTAGATCCTGAAAGAATAGAACATTTCCTAAACATCTCTAGCCTCTTCTACATAAGTGTGGCGCGCTTCACACCCATGAAAAACACTCAACTTAATGCATCTTTCAGACACCCTAGGACACTTCAAAACCGAATGATCTGATACTAAGTTTTTCATGACCCGAACATAGTCCTGGATCAGGACATTGGACAAAAAACCACGTGACGCTCCAAGTCGACCCATGGCATGAACATAATGTCTAAATCAATCATAGTAAAGAGGAAGATCAACATAATTAATATAGCAGAAGTTTGAAAATCACATAACATTGGAATACGTAACTCAAGACCGAAGCTGATTACATGTTATGTATGAAAAGCCTCTACTATTGATGAGTTGATGGGAGAAGACCTAACTAACTCACTAAAGTCTGAAACTGAAAAATACTAGATACAACTGGGAAGAAGGCCCTCGAATGATAAGGAATCACCACCCTGGCTGATAAGTGCTAATGCTGTAGATCTGGCTAATGATGAAACTGAGCCTGAATATTCGAGCGTGTATCATAAGACGATATAGAATAGAGTATGCGATCAGTACATGGAATGTACCGAGTATGTAAAGTAAGTAAAACCGCTAAGTAAGTAAAATCATAAACTATGCATATCATTAAACATAATCAAGATAAGATTCTGAGAGTAAGGCTTGCATGCTATTTTCTAAAATCATGAGCTGAATATCAATACTGAACCAAATGACCCAAAGCTAAAAATTGATAATCATAAGTAAAACTGAACATTAGGTCAAACCTGCTGAAAACATAAGATCACGGTTGATGAACATGCACAACTGAAATCATGAGGAATAATGGGAGACTCGTCATATAACCTACATTACCACGATAAAGCTTACGTGGTCCGGACTATTACACACAAGTGGAAAGAGCCATCCAAAGCCTTTCCAGGGCTAAGGATGCTACCATGATTTCGATACCAAGATGAAGGCCCCTTGGGGACAGAGAAGCTCACAAGGGAGGTCCAAAATAATCTGAACATACCTACGTTGGCACGTAGTTTTTAGGCACAGGGTTGACTGACCCTTGGCCTACTCGATGCTATACACTACTCCCAAAAACATGCATATACTCTCCATCATTTTTTCAACGAAGCTGAACCATCGTCTAATGACGAAGCTAACTCATAACATACATCCATAAATTTGAAATCATAACATGAGGAGCCTTGAGCTCAAACCATACCACAAGCTAAAAATAATGGGAGTCTAGACTCCAAAATCCATGTGGTAAGCTAATACATGAAGTTTAGATAAATCATGAACCACACTTGATCATATGGGCTTGCCCAATACTTAAACATGCTTGACATACACTTGATCATTCAAGAACATGAACATAGGCATGGGTAGTTTAAAATCATACTTTCTTCATATACATATCATCATGCTTGAATACATATTTCATAGATCTCAACTTTTATGAACTTTCATGGATGGGCATCATAATTTATAAAACTTAAAAACATAATTTATAATTGAAAACATTGTAAAACATGCCCATTAGTCATAATTCAACATTAGAAACATACATAAATCATACCCATGATTGAACTTAGAGAATTCAAACCCCATAATTCATTAACTAAAATTTCATGAATTAAAGAGGGATTGGGCATGGGTGTGGATGGATACTCCCATTCATAGCCTTACATACTTGTAGAAATCTGATTTCACAACTCCCTTGATTGCCCAATGGAAATTTGGGAAAGAACTTGAGGAATCTAAGCTTGATCACCCTTAAGAGCTTCTAGACTTGCATGCATGGAAGTGAATAGGCCTAGACTAAAGATACCCTTCTTAAAACACACTATTTTGAGCTTAAAACGGCGTAGTTTAGGCCTTAGGAACTTAGGAATTACGGAAAAATTCTTAATAAATTCGTAGGGAAAAACACACTACTAGTCCCAATGAGGGACTGAACGACTCGTGCCCCATCACCATGACTCATGGGTTGCTCTCGTTGCCTGCACTGGAGTTCATCACCACTGGTCACCACGAGGACACCACGACTAGTGGTGTACCCTATGACCCATTGTGACAACCCGTTAGGGATACTGCTGAAAACATTCAATCATTAATCAACTCTTGACCACAAACCACTCAATGAATCATGGTGCTGACCACGACTCGTGGTCACACCTATGGTCACGTCTAAACTAAAAATTTAAACCATGTCCAACCTCCTCCCCATAAGTCACTGAATTACTTGGGCGCACCCAACAGGTCACTAAACAACTCATCTTGTGATTTGGTGTAGAAAATCCTAATTTCTCCATTTCAACTCCTGGATTTGATTTTAGGATTTTTGGGGTATTACCGTGACCCATCAGATGGCAACCAATTAAGAAGGTTTCGTTCTCAAGCAGTGGCAACGGAATGGATGATGAGTCGTCATCACTCCCAATGGCGCATGATCTGACCCTTTAGGTGGTTAAAGGATGTTTGGGCAGTGCTGGCAACGGATGGAGGGACGATTCGTAGTGCCACTTCACGAATCATCAAGTCAATCCTTGGTTGGATAGTGTGATACTTGCAGTGGTGTCAATGAAAGAAAAGTAATGAGTTGTCATCCCTGTTAACGACAAGTCATTTCAGTCATCAGTTGAAGCAGTTCAATTAAAGATAGATTTTTCCAGTAATGACAACGAGTTGTACAATGAGTCATCTAGTTTGGTAATGACTCATCCAGTCCCTCGTTGGGACTGGTAGTGACTGCTTTTCTGCGAATTTAGTAAGGGTGTTTTCATAATTCCTAAGCTCGTAAGTCCTAAACTACATCATTTTAAGCTCTAAAAGAGGTGTATTAAGAGGGGTTAAGTCTATTCTAATTCATTCAATTCTCATGCATGCAAGTTTAGAGGGTTCCATTTAAGATCAAGCTTAGA
Organism: Datura stramonium; assembly: GCA_018107945.1. Lineage (NCBI taxonomy): Eukaryota > Viridiplantae > Streptophyta > Magnoliopsida > Solanales > Solanaceae > Datura > Datura stramonium. The sequence goes on from JACEIK010002388.1 coordinate 45,995, forward strand.
ATCCTCCAATTCTCCTCCAAATCTCTTGGTCTTTCAAGGTCAAGTTAAGAATCAATTTACCCAGGTATGTAGGGCCATGAATAAGAGTTTCTTTTCACTCTCATTCCCAAATTTCTTCTTAAGCTCATGAATTTAAGAGTTGATTCATGTTTAATATCCTATGGGGTTTTAACCCAAATTTATTTAAATTCTCTATGTTTTATTTATGGGTCAATTCCGTTCATGTTTCAAAGCATGTTTTAAGATTCATGGGCAGATTTTTTGTACTAATTGTTTTCAAAATTTAGAAGATTTTGCCCTATTATGCAAGTTCATGAAAAAATTAGTTTATGATGGGTGATTTCAAGTATGATGAAGTACCTAGCATGTACGTATGTTTACAAACTACCTATATATGAATCTATGATTTTGACTAGTGATGTCTATTTCAAGTATGTATGGTTTTCATATTTTAGGTAATTCCACTCAAATTTAGCATGTTTTCATGATTCAATTAACTTTTATAAATCATCTTACCATATGGGTTTGGAGTCTATACTCCCCTATTCAGCTTATGGTATGTTTGGAGCCAGGACTCCCTATATTCAAATTTCAGATTATGCATGTAATTTCATTATCAGCTTCATTGAAAAATGATGGTTTTAGCTTCGTTGAAAAATAATGGTTTTAGCTTCGTTGAAAAATGATGGAGAGCACCTTGCATATTTTTGGGAGTAGTGTTTAACACTGAGTAGGCTAAGGGTTTATGAAAACCCCAGGTCTCAAAACTACATGCCAACGTAGGATTTTACATTTTACTTTGGGACCTCCCTTGTGAGCTTCCCCTGCCCCAAATGGTCCTTCAACTTATATCGATATCATGGTTGAGCCCCTAGCCTTGGCAAGGTTTTGGATGGCTCTGCCCACTTGAGGGTAATAGTTGGGATCACGTAAGCTCTATCATGATTGTGTCAGTTATATGACGAGTCTCCCATATTTCCTCATGATCTCAGTTATGCATGTTTATCAGTTATGGTATTATGTTTTTAGCAGGCTTGACCCAATGATTAGGTTATTAAATTTTACTTATGAATCTAAATTTCAACTTTGGTTCATTTGATTCAGTTATAAGATCCAGTATATGTCTAATCATGTCTTCAAATATCAGCATGCAGTCTTTACTCTCAGAATCTTATGATGTTATGATTTATGATACGCATGATTTCAGTTTTTACTTACTCAGCCTGTTTTACTTATCTTGCATACTCAGTACATTCCAAGTACTGACCGCATACTCTATGTTATATAATTTCATGATACAGGTCCTAGCGATCAGACATAGACGCGTCGTTAGTTCAACTCTCATTCCAGCTCAAACCCTGACTTGGGTGAGTCCTCATCCTCCAAGGACATCTATCTTTCAGTATTGTCATGTCAGTTTGTTTTAGACGTAGAGATAGCTAGGGGCTTGTCCCAACATCTCATCAGTTACTAGAGGCTTTTCAGACATAGATTTGTGTATCAGCTTTGTATTCAGTGTTATGATATTTTCATTGAACAGATGTTTTGTTATTCAGACTTCTGATATTTCAGAATTTAGTTATCAATTTTTCTTATGTTGATCTTTAGTTATCATGTTCATGCCATGGGTTGACTTAGAGACACTTATGGTTCTAGGTTTCGTGCTAGATCTAGGCCTATGTTTGGGCTATGAAAATGATGGAATGATAACTATTGTTATATTAAAACTCAAAAAGAGGCAAATGGCCATCCCAATTTTCCTTGAAGTCAATAACACAGGATCTCAACATATCCTCCAATATTTGAATAGTATGGTTTGCTTGACCATCTGTCTAGGGATGAAAAGTTGTGCTAAGGTTCACTTTTGAACCCAAACCTCTCTAAAATTACATCCTAAAAGTAGGCAGTAAACTGTGTGCCCCTATTTGTCTGATAGACAATGAAACTCCATGAAGCTTAACTATCTCTCGGATATACAATAGTCTTAACTTGTAAGAAATGAGTTGACTTAGTCATTTGATCTACAATCACCCAAATAGAGTTATGTTGTCTATGTGCCTTTGGTAGATCAGTAATAAAGTCCATATTGATCATCTCCCACTTCCATTCAGGGATTGCTATATTCTGAGCTACACCACACGGTCTTTGGTGCTTAACCTTCACCTGTTGACAGTTTAGGCATATAGCCACAAAGTCTGCAATGTCTCTCTTTGAGCCCATCTACATTCAGAACACATAATCTACCTTAATATCTCAGGACACCATCTCCCCATTGTGTGAAAATCAATACCTTCTTCTTGTGAACATCTTCTTTTAACTAAAGCAAGAGGGAATCCATCTCCTACTTTTCCTTAACTTTTGCTACTAGGGATGATTCAGCCCCATTTTGAACAAGCATACTACCTTCTTCAATGTCTAATAAATGGACTCCTAAGTGTGAGAGTCTATGCACATCCTTCGCCAACTCTTTTTATTCCTCCTCTATATGAGTGGTGCTTCCCATAGATAGCCTACTAAGAGTATCAGCAACTTCATTATCCTTACCTGGGTGGTAGAGAATACTCATATCATAGTCCTTGAGTAACACAAGCCACCTCCTATGTTTGAGATTCAACTCCTTTTGGCTAAATAGATACTGCAGGCTCTTGTAGTCTGTGAATACATCAACATACACACCATAGAGATAGTGGTGCCAAATCTTCAATGTAAATATTATAGCTTCCAACTCGAGGTCATGAGTCAAAAAGTTCTTCTCATGGACCTTATGCTATCTAGAGGCATAGGTTATGACCTTACCATTCTACATCAATACACAACCAATGCCTACCCCAGATACATCACAATATACAACAAAGCCATTTGTGCTCTTTAGTATGGTTAATACTAGAGCAGTAGTCAAATGAGTCTTCAACTCCTAAAAGCTTCTCTCACAACCTTCAGACCATTGAAATTTGACCTTCTTTTGTATCAACTTAGTTAATGGAGCATCAATAATTGAGATTCCTTCTACAAATCTCCTATAGTAACAAGTTAAACCTAACAAACTTCTAATATCAGTTGGGGTTGTGGTTCTGGGCCAACTCTTTGCAGCCTCAATCTTTTGAGAGTCACCCTTAATAACCTCGCTGGAGACTATATAGTGTAAGAAAGCCACTGACTTCAACAAAAATTCACACTTAGAGAACTTAGCAAATAACTCCTTGTCCTTAAGGGCCTGTAAGACTATTATGAGATAACTAGCATGCTCCTCTTCACTCTTGGAGTAAACCAAAATGTCATTAGTGAACACAATGATTAACATGTCCAAATATGCCTTAAACACTATGTTCATGAGATTCATAAATGTTGCAAGAGAGTTATCCAGAAAAAAAGACATAACAAAAAAGTCAAAATGACCATACCAGGTCCTAAAATCTATCTTGGGAATATCACATTCTCTCACCTTTAACTGATGACACCCCGATCTGAGATTTATCTTTGAGAAACACTTAGGACCCTGAAGCTAACTGAACTAGTCATCAATTCTAGGAAGGGGATATCTATTCTTGATTGTTACCTTGTTCAACTATCGGTAATCAATACACATTCTAAGAGTACCATCCTCTTACGTATGAAGAGAATTAGAGCACCCCAAGGTGAAATGCTAAGGTGAATAAAACCCTTATCTGGAAGATCTTTTAACTATTATTTTAACTCTTTTAGCTTGGCTAGAGCCATTCTATATAGCGGAATAGAGATAGGTTGAGTATCAGGAAAAATGCCTATCCCAAAAACTATTTTCCTATCAAGAGGGACATCGGGAAGATCATTTGAAAAGACCTCTAGAAACTTATTTATGATTGGAACTGACTGAATGATTAGTGTCTCAACATTAGAGTTTTCCACTCTTACCAAATGGTAGATGATCTGTTGTGGATTTACAGCACTTATGATGCTTCAAACTAAGGAAATAAGCATGGACTTAGGTATGTTTATATGGATATAATGAACTTTTACTTTATTTTCAAGGAATATAGATGTTGGAGATGAAATGTGCAAAAGAAGGACAAAATACAAAAAAAGGCTAAGTATGGACCTCAGTACGAGTCGTACCATCCTGGTACGAGCCATATTGAGAGTCGTGGAAAAGTCTAGAACATTTATTTGAGACAAAGGCAAAGTACCATAGTATGAGTTTTACCATCCTGGTACGATCCATACCACAACAGTCGTAGCAAAGTTCAAAAGATGCTGCATAGGACAAGTCTCTAAGTACGGGTAGTAACCACGAATCGTGATATCTACGTAAGACCCATACCAAGGAGTCGTGGTAGTGTTCATAAGAATTGAAGAAGGGAAGATCTCAATATACGAATGAAAGTGATGAGTCATGGGACGCAGGTACGAGTCGTACCAAGCCACCCGTGAAAATATTCAGAGAATGTCAGAACTCTCAAGATCAAACCACGAACATGACAGTTTGACTCGTAGGTTCATGTATGAGTCGTACCAACTTCCGAATATTAGCAAACATAGAAGTTTCCAAGCATTGTATGAGCGAAGGTATGACCCCTACAATCCTGTTCCAGGTCGTAAGTGAAGTCGGGGACAGTTCAGTAGTTTTCCTTGTTTACTTAGGAAAGGGTTCTAAATATTTGTATAAATTCTTTTTAGGTTATTTATGGTCAACAGAGGCAAGTTAGAAGTAATACACAAGTCATAGAAGTTAGAGAGAGTCATATTTGGAGATTTGTTGTTGATTTTCTATTCAACTTTTGGGGAGACTTTCTTGAATTTATTTTCTCATTGTTCTTGAAGTATTCTTCCTTAAATATTGCAATAAAGAAGTGGACTTTCTTTCAATCATCTTTATAAGTTCTAAATTATGTGTTTGTTTATGAATTCTTATAATTCTTTTACAACTATGAGATGCTAAAACCTCCACAAGTAGGATTGTGGGAACCATGGTGAATTAACAAACTAGGGTTACACAAAGTGATTATAAACCAATGTTGAACGATTGTATTGTTTTCTATTCATCTTTAATGTTTCTTAATAGAGCGCGACATTAGGACATGCCTGAATTCTTTATTTGCTTGAATTTAGAGAAGTGGAGATTAGAAAAAGAGAATTACAACAAATTCTTAATCTTTATGGATCATTGTATAACTTGAGCTACGGTCACAGGATAGTTAATTTAGAAAAAATTGATAACGTTAAATTGAAATAATTCATGAGACCTAATGCGATGATTGAGTATAGTCACCCAATAGGGAAAAATTAGTCGTTTGGATGAACCCTAGTTATCAGTTTTACAAGTAAGAATTGGGATAGATCACGTGTGCAAAACCTGAAATAGTTATGAATCCATGGGGAACACTTTCTCTAGTTATTTGCATAAACTTGATAAACAACAATTAATTCTCAACTTTGTTACATCTTTGTTTTTACAAAAATCCCTTTAGGATATAACAAACTTAAAAGCTTAAATATGAGAATTATTCTATATCTTGACCTTATTCCCTATAGGATTGACCCCAACCTTTGTTGGGTTATATTGACAACGTCCGCTTCATACTTTTTCAGGAGGGTGATATGAGTATTATCAAAATTGGTGCCACTGCTGGGGAATATAGCTTAGGATTAGAGTAATTGTTGTGTTTAACTTTTAGTTGTTATTTCCTCATTTATGTTTTGTATTTGTTTTTGACATCAACAAGATGTCTCTTGGTGAATCCCAAGTACTCGACGGAGCGAAAAACCCCTGATTCCTCTTGATCTTTAATTAAAGCAAACTTTGTGGAGTATGGAGAACCCTGAATAGAGAGAGGCCCCTACGGCTGAAGAAGCTCGGCAAGCTTCACTTTAGGAAGTCGAGGATGCTCGGGATGAGGTAGAAAATGTTGGTCTCCATGGAAGGGGACAATAGAGGCCAAAGATATTCTCCTCAATTCAATGATGATTATGATCCAGATGTTGATGAAGTTGGGTCAACTGGAGCCATCGTACCACCATTTTTTCCTGCTGGGGTAAAGTTTGATATCACTAGCACCATGATACAACTGCTAAATATGAAAGGGGTGTTTAGTGGTCATGCAGCTAACGTTTCTAACCTGCACGTGAAGAACTTTGTTGGTATATTCAAGGTGTACAGGTTACTTGGCCTGAGTCAAGATGCTATATGGTTGAGACTCTTCCTATTCTCTCTCTTTGGAGAGTCCACATTATTGTTATCAGAGTTACCTAATGATTCCATTATCAATTGAAGGGAGCTTAAACCGGCTTTCCTAGAAAGGTTCTTCCCATCCTCCAGGATGCTACAGTTAAAGGACAAAATTTATAACTTCCGATAATTGAAAACTGAGGCACTGCCTGAGACATGGTTGAGATTTAAGAAGAAGCTACCAACTTCCTGAACTACAACAGTCCAGATGACAGTTTGTTGAAAATTTTTTACAAGTCCTTAAACAATAGCACAAAAGTTGTAGTTGATATTGTGGAAGGAGGAGCGTTGATGAGTAACACATGGGAGCAAGCTGCCATTATTCTAGATAGAGTGACTAAGATGAACGGGGCCTAGCACACCAGGGAGAAAAAGAAGTTGCGAGTACATATGATGTTTGTATGTCTGCGGATCAACGCAGAAAGGAGGAGGAGCATCATCAGGAGTTGGCTCATATGCGAACATCATTGGACCTTCTCATGAAGCATTCATGGGCGCTGGTGCGAGAAAGGTAAATGTAGTGAGAGCTCAGGGTCAGGAACTAGGGCAAGAGCATTCAGATTCTGAGGACGAAGAAAACTTCTTATACAATCAGGTGGAAGGTTTTAAGGCCAACACCCAAGGGTCTAGACAGGACACTTGACGCCAAGGTTTCGGAAATCAGGGTCAAAACCAATATTGGGACAACTATAATAGGAATGGGTATAGGGATAGGAGCTGAGGTAGTGAGAGAAATATAGAATGGAGAAGGAATAATGGATATCACAACGACCGCACAGGTTCATATGTTCCTCCTAATGCACGTGAGGGTGAGACTAGACCCTCAAAATTGGAGAATGTGATGGCTGAGATGCTCAAGAAGGTAAAATCCACCGATGATCAACTGAGGGACATTCAGGGAGATATATTTGGGATGATCTAGAAAGTTGAATCACATGCCACAGCGATCAAACAAGTTGAGCAGCAGCTTGGCCAAATGTCGACTTTCCTAAGCCAAAGGCAGAAGAGAACACTTCCTGGAAACACTGTGCATAATCCAAAGAATGATAGTCACTGCATGGTTGTGATGACTAAGAGTGGAAATACCATAGTTTATCCCCCTCCGCAAGTTGTAGTTGAGATGGAAAGATGCAAGGAGATTGAGATTGATGAAGATGAGTTTGTTGAGCATGAGTTTACAGGTGAGGCTGAGTTGAATGAAGCTCCAGGTGGTGCAAAGAAGTCTGAAGGTAAGAAGCAAGATGAAATGAAAACTTATAAGGCTATCCATCGACCACCACCATTTTTCCCTCAAAGGATGAAGGAAAAGGTGGACGATGGTAAGTTCCAAAAATTTCTCCCTATGCTTAAAGAGTTATCTGTGAACATACCATTGGTCGAAGCATTGGAGAAGATGCCCGGATATGCCAAGTTCATGAAGTATCTTGTGACCAAGAAGAGGTTCATGAGCTATGAGCCAATTGGTAAGTACATCATTGTAGTGCCACAGACTCACGGGTCCTTTCTCAAAAGAAGGAGGATCCAGGTGCCTTCACCATTCCATGCACAATTGGTGATTTTAAGTTTGCGAAAGCACTATGTGACTTGGGAGCTAGCATCAACTTGATGCCTTTGGCTGTGTTAAAACAACTGGTCTTGGGAGCCCCCACCCTGACTTCAATACAACTATTGATGGCAGACCGCACACTCAAAAAACCAGTGGGGATCCTACTTGATGTTCTACTTAAGGTGGACTGTTTTATCTTTCCAGAAAACTTCGTGATCCTAGATTACGAGTTTAATTTTGAGGTCCCATCATTTTGGCATGACCATTCCTTGCCACTGGGAGAGATTTAATGGATGTTGAGGCTGGCCAACTAAAATTCAAGTTGAATAAAGAGGAGGTCACGTTTAATTTCTGTCGGTCAATGAAGCAGCACAATGAGTTCAAGGTTGTCTCAGTAATAGAGGATGATTATGAGTTTTTTGATGAATAATGAGTAGTCAAGAGACTTATGTCATGCCGCGAAATAAATCAAGCACTTCTTGGGAGGCAACCCATAAGGTGGTTTGGGGAAGTCTGAGTAACCAAACCACCTGTGTCGTGTCGTGATGTTAAATCAAGCGCTTCTTATGAGGCAACCCAAGTAACCTATCTTTTGTGTGTTCAGTGTGCAGGTGAAACAAAATTGGGTAAGAGAAAAATCACAAACCAGACCTATACTGCAAGCTTTAGTATGACTCATAAGAGTATTGTATAGGCCATAGTACTAGTCATGGTGAAAAGCAAAAGAAGGAGTTCATGTTACAATTGGTCAATTGTACGAGTCGTAGTACTCACTGTAAGGATGAACTATGTTAAGTGTGGAATTTCTGAGTCATTGACTTACGATGCAAAGTACAGATCGTACCTTCATGGTACGAGTCGTGACGGGCTAAGTTAATGAAATTGACCCGACTCGACCCAAATCTTTGAAAATCCACCCTACCCTATGTAAATAAAAACATTCACGACATTCACCCGTAGGCAAGAATTACTTCAATCCATGATTCTCACCCATATTTCTCACACCCGTAACTCAAAATAAAGATTGTTGAAGCTCAAAGCTGTGCAATCAATATGCACGAGCACTTCAAATTCCTAACTCAAAATTGAAGAGCACTAAAGTTGAACAACAACTTTAGAAAATCAAGTAAGTAAATGTGCTAAAATTTAAATCCTTGTTATGCGACTAATGAAACTACAGTGTGATCCCTCAGAACTCATAAAAATGAGGGTTAGGAAAGTGATCAGAAGGTAGTTTTGTTATGTGCTGAATAGGTAGGAATTAAAATTTCCTAAACAATAAATTCGATGGTTAATGATGAGTTACGGGTTATGAATCATGTTAGGGTTTAACTGGGTAGATGATAAGAATCGAAATTGCATACCTAGGATGGGGAATTCTAAGTACCCATCTAAGAACTTGTTTCCCTGAACAATTGAACCAATATAAGGTGCGGACAGGCTTAACGAGTCCTCCTATGACTCATGGTTTTATACCACGACCCGTGTGATGACTCGTTGGGACTTTCCTAAGTCACTAAAAATGTAAGTGTTGGTACGAGACCTAGACGATTCGTGGTATCTTACTATGAATCTTACCTAATGACCGTACCATGAATCTGAAAGGGCCAAAGTTCAAAAGTAATAGCTCGATCCTTCATACGACTCATGGAATTTAATTACGACCCATAACATGAGTCGTAGAAAAAACAGAGGAACATAATTTAAAGAAATCCCTCATTGCGATCCTTAGTACGAACCATACCATCTTAGTATGAGTAGTTCCTAGGAGTCGTGACAATTTTATCATGAACCATGAGTCACAGTACGAATTGTACCACCAAGGTACAACCTGTACTGTAGACTCGTGGAAAGCTTTAGAGGATACTTTTATTGATTTCTTTTTCTTGGATCATACATACTAACCTTTTTCTCCACAAGTACAATGACATTCAAGAGGATATCAAAGAAGAAGCCTCAAGACAAGCGGGCCAAAGCTGAAATAGCTACTCTGAGGGCATTGAAAGATAAGCCCTCCGACTTTGATGAAGTAGGAAACACCCCTAGTGGTTTGAGGGAGGAGTACCAAATAGATACATTTGACATCGATGAGCCTTGGACAACTAGGGCACAGGAAAATGCTTAGGCCGAAGCAACATTCGTTGTTCCATCAACTGCTCCGCAATCTGAAAGGGAGTAGGTAATCAGATCCAAGACTCCAGGAGTGGCTCTAATGAGGAAGAAGGGTCTGAGGACACCCAGTCCGGAGATGGTAATGTTGCGGCCAGGTCTGAGGAAGAAGAAGACCAAACTCCACCTCAGGAGAATCATACTATTGGGTGGAGAGTGTCCGGTGCTCAAGAGATTTATGAGAAGGGTCTGGCTCTCACCTCAAAGAATCATATGAGGTGGAGTATATAGGCATAACCACGGATCCTCACCAGTTCTTTGAATGAGGTTGAGGAAATGAAGTGGAGTTTTAGCTTCTACAAATTCGAATGGATGGCTAGAACTCCAGAGAAATATAGTGCAGAGATGGTCCGCTAGTTCTATGCCAATTATATGGCCATAATGGAGTAGAAGGAAAAAGGTGGGCAAAAATTAAAAGAACAGCCCAAGCTTGAAAATGTGATGGTTCGGGGACACGTAGTTGACATCTCTGAGCAGACCATTGCACGGATATTACATGGGCCTCAATTAAGAGCACCAGAGACCACAGTTGAGTTTGAGTACCAAGTTGAAGCTTTGAAAAAGGTAAAGAAGCTAGGGTTCGAGGAGAGGCAGAGCCAAGTGAAATAGCTAGTTGGGGTTCTAACCGAGGACAAGGGGGGAGTTGATTAGGTGGCTAGTGAAAAGCGGGTCACCAAAGCCGCACTGAACTTCATAGCGAAGGCCTGCTGGACACTAGTCCGCCGCAGGTTGGCGCCTACAGTTAATGACAACACCCTCAACGCAGATAGAGCGACTTTGATGGCATGCATCATACTGAGATACACCATCACCATTCCAAGGGTCAAAGTAGAGGAGATCTGAGACCGGGCTATGGGACAAAGCACTACCATCCTATTCCCGAGTCTCGTGTACAAAATATACATGGAGGTAGGCCTCAAGGTGAAATCGGAGGTAGATCATTTGATCAAAGGCCAGAAGACTGCAGATATCAGTCTCATACTAGATGATATAAACTTGGTTATGTAGGTTAGACTTCCTACTGCATTCCCAATACTACGAGTATTCGAGGGCGAGCATGTTGATACCCCCACTTCAGTCGAGCAGGGAGAGATGCCGGCTATAGAGGTCGGCCATATAGATACAGCTCCTAGTACTTCCTCCACACAACCATTGAGCATACCACGCCAGACCCCAGTTGGTTATATGTTGGTCCCATAGGAGTTCCTCCAGAAAATGACCAAAAGGCTCACAGTGATCGAGAAGAAGGACAACACAATGATGGAGAATATGGAACCAGATATATTCTTAAAAGAAAGTTCTTTATCTTTTATTAAAATTTAATACTGCCCAAGGAAATGAAAAAGGTCTCTTAGGGGTACCACAAATAAAAGCAAAAAATAGCTAAAAAGAGTCTGCTTCCTTTAGCCATGAGTGAAGGCTGTGAGGTTGTTGCACGGTCGGTTGGATAGTTTTGAGTGCCACCTCAATGAGTGTCTAGCTTAGGCGACAAATACGACCATCCTTAGAGAGGAGTTGGGGGATTTGTAGAGCCAGGAAGCTGAGTTGTCATCTAGACAGCAAGCAATATCATCGGCCTTCACTACCCTAAAGTTAGATGTTGATCTCGACATGGTGCTAGATTTGGAGGCGTACTAGGCTCCAAAAACGGCCGATGGAGGAAAAGGAAAGAAGAGGGTCTTATAGGAGGTTGAAAATGGGTCCTCAAGAAAGAAAAGAAAAGAAAAGAAAGAGTGCAAGCGGGAAAGAGTGGATAGTATGCAGACTCATAATGAGCATATGTAAAAGTTGCATGAGCGATCTAGAGGAGCGGGGAGCTCTAACATTGCCATTGGAGAGCTTGCGGGTGGTAAGGACCCTTCAAGTGAGCCACATTCAGCCAGAGATACTACTGAGGTCGCTTAGGAGACTGCTACTGCTGTGGGGGTAACCAATACCCTAATTGATGTTCCATTGAGTGTGACAGCCACAACTAGCGCCACTATTGTAGCGGAGGTACCACCTCCGCAAGATGACAGGAACGCCTAAAGCACCACAGGTATGTCCCTTTTCCTTATTCTTACATTTTATGCTTCCGGGCGAAGCATGCTTTTAAAAAAGGGGGTGTATTTGTTGATTTTAGGAGTTTTGTTCGTTCAAGATTTTTTCTTTCCATGTTTCTTTTTCCTCGAACATGTTATCTAGTAGAACCAGCATGTTTAGGTTATTTTTATTATTTGTGTAATTAAAAGTAGCTTAGGATTACTTTACAGCCAATAAATGCACTAGTTTTAATGTTTTTGTAAAATGACCCTATCTGGAAAAAAAATTTGTTAGTTGTGTATGTTCACTGCGAAGTATGAATTATTTGGAGCTTCGTATGGCATTTATACTATTAGCATGTGTGGTTGTAGTTTAGCTGTACCTGAACCGGATAGATAGAACCAATGTAAACCTATACCGTGAGTGAGTGAGGATTTATACTCAGTTCAATATTGTATTGAGGATCTAAAACTTGCCCAGTTGGTCTTTGCATAGGTTTTAGAATATTTGGTTAGGAAAGGATCGTAGGTCATTTTTGTCAAAGCCCTATTTAGTTTAAATTGCCCTACAAAATGAAATGATTCCCTTGATCACGTATTTGAGCCTAAATGTTGACCTATTTTCTTTCATTACCTACTCACCTTGACCAAGTTTATAATGAACATGTTTGGCCCTGGTCCATCCTTGGACATTGTGAACCTCAACTCAGGCAAAATGCCTAGTTAAGTGTGGTTGTAGTAGGGGTTCCTAAACTATATGAGGGTGGAGAAGAAAAGAGAAAATAAGTCAAATAAGAGTGAGGTGTGTTGTGAAAAGAAAAGGAGCTAAAAAAGCAAGAATGAAAAGAAAATAAAATAATAGAAAAAGAAAAATAACTGAAAAGATGATAAAAACACACCGCACCCACACATTGCATCAAAACGGAGAAAAAGGGAGGACAAAGCTGAAAAATGAAAAATGGGGTAAAAGTGAAAAGTGGAGAAAAGTTGTGTAGTGCAAAGGGTTAGTCACTAAAATCCATATTTACCATACCCTGCCCGAAGCTTACATTACTAGTCGAGAAAAGTTCTATAGTGATCTGATAAGTTGGTAAATTCACCAACTCATTGGGCTCTTAAGCTTGAGTTTTTCTTAGTTTTTGAGTTGTTTAGGTGGATTTTATGCCTTTTTTTCTTTTGTTATGTGAAGATGCTTAATGTGAAGAAAAAGAGAAAAAATGGAGAAAAAAGAGGGAAGTGGGCTGAAATTCGGCATTCCATCGAAGAAGACCGACAAAAAGCCGGTCAACAGCCGATAACCACTGCCTGTGTGAAATAAGCCCCACCGGTGAAATGCGGGTTGACAATCATGACTCACCAATTTAGCCAATGAATGACACCTGACTTGCTGGACTAAAGGGTAAAAGGCCAGCGGTGCACGGATGGAGATCCGCTAAACGCCTAAGGAACCATCGCTGACCACTGTAATGCATTGAAGAAGCAGTCAATGTAGCTGGCGGTCTGCAAATTTCAACTGGAAAACCGCTGGTAGTCCCACCTATTCTAGAATGCTACTGGGGGGCAAAATTATCTAGCACGAAAAAAGATAGAAAAGATGCCCTATTTTCTTTGATATAAATTATAGAGAAAGTATTGTGTACTGGGGGAGGATAGCAAATCATATCATATCATCTTTTTCCTTTCCTAGCTTTAGAACATTCCTTTGACCAAGAAAAGGAGAATTTGATTGGTAGAATTTGAAAAGTACTATTCTCTTCTTCTTCTTCTTAATAGCAAGGTACTGTCATTGTTGAAGACTACTTGTGAACTTTATTTTACTACTCTTGTTATTTAATTCAATGAGTTTATTGTTAAATGTGCTTTTGAATTTCTTAATCATGAGTAGCTAAATCATTAAACTAGAGGTGTGTGATGATGAATACTTAATTAGAGTGGGTATTGCTAGAGTCATCTCCATATTATTTAAATAAGTGTAAATCTGTTATATTCTCTTCAATCTTAATGGAAAATCCCTTTATTATGATATGGGTGTAATTGTTCTTACTTGATTGTTGCTTGTAAAAGGATAATTAAGTATTGGAAGAGAATTTAATAGTGGGTATGGATGAGAGATTGTGAAATTGGGCTAGAAATAGCCAAAAATACATTCTCACTCCTAATTAGTAGCTAATAGCTAGAAATTAGTGCAGCTACTTATCCAAATCTGATTGGGTTGAGCTAATGGTGGCTAGAGATTTGATAAAACTCTAGTAAGAGGTATTTATAAAGCTAAAAAGTTGTAATTACCCATTTTCCTACGATTATTTGCACTAATTGAACTTATGAGATGACCTAGGATGTCCCTATCTAGTTATTATAGCATCTACACTATACCTCTAGTCTTTCACATTCTTGTCAACAACCTTGGTAATTTTTCTATTATAGGCAACCAAATTAGCAATTATAATCTACTACAAATTTCAATCTCCCCCAACTTATCTATTTTTATGTTAGTTCTAAGTGGTGCAAACTAACTTCAATTTCTCAATCGACACTTGTAATCATCACTCACTAGTCCTTGTGAGATTTGACCCCGACATCCGTCGGGTTACTTGTTTTGATACATCAACCGTATATACCCTTCCTATGAGGAGTATATTTTGGAAGTTATAAAAAATGGTGCCATTGTCATGGACTAGCACTTGATATTCTTGTGTTGATTATTAATTTGAAATAGCTTTGCATCTTAGTTACTTCACGCGATTTTGTTGTGCTTGTTAGGATCTTAGAACCACATGAGTCATCACTCCCAAGCAGGGGATAGCTCAATGGAAGGTAACATGGAGGATGAGGATGATAACCCAGTGATGCCATATATTGCGGGAGCCATTCGCCTACCACCCACGGTAGGGAGTGTTGTATTTCATGTCACAAGTACCATGTTATATTTGTTGCAAATGAAGGGACTCTTCAGGGATAAGCCAAGTGAGGACGCAAATCGGCATTTGAGAAATTTCTTGGAGATATTCCAGTCTTTCAACATCACAAACATAAGCCAAGAGTCCATCAGTCTAAGGCTTTTCCCATTTTCTCTAACGGGAGAAGCGACGATGTGGTTGGAAGAGTTGCCTCCTGGTTGTATTACATCTTGGCAAGAATTAATCGAAGCCTTCTTGGATCATTTCTTCCCTCCATCAAAGATGTTGCAGCTGAGGGATGACATTATAAATTTCAGGCAAGAGCTGGAAGAGCCTTTGCATGAGGCATGGTTCCGATTCAAGAAGAAGGTTGCTCTTTGTCCCAATCATGGCCTTTTAGATGGAGTTCTTCTCCAAAGCTTTTACCTAGCCCTTGACTCCATCAACAAATCTGTTTCCAATAATTTAGCCGGAGGGTCTATTATGGATCAAACATATGGGTTGTCTAAAGCCCTTTTAGACAGAATGACAAAAACCAATAGGGCCTGCCACACGCGAGAGACAAATGTATCTACACATGAGATCAACTCTAATGCATTGGCGGCTGAGTTGCGGAAAAGAGATGAAGAGTGAGATGAGAATCTTGCTAAGATTATGACACACTGGAATTAATGACAAAGCATATGATGGGGGCAAGGCCTAAGGTGGTAAATGTTGTAGGTATGCAAGGTCCCTTGCAATATGAAGGAGAATCGTCACCACCAAGGTATGAGGAAGAATGACAATACATGGGGAATCAAATGGGAGGTCCTCGACCTGGGTTTCAAGGGTCCAATCAAGGACCTTGGCGCCCAAGGAACAAAAATCAAGTCTGGAGAAATCGTGATGCACAGGGATGGCCCGAAAGAAATGAAAGATGGGGAAATAGAGAGCAGAATCAAGAGGGCGACCGCTATCATTGGAGTTCAAACCCGTATTTTCCCCCTCCAAAAGATGGAAACTCCCAAAGTCAGCCAGGTGTGAGCGACACGATAGTTCAAAAATTACGAAAATGCTAGCAAGAGTCCTCAAGAAAGTGGAGTTAACCGAGAACAGGGTCAAGGAATTGAGAGGGGAGGTGTCTAACCTTTCCCAAACAATGAGCTCACATTCAACCTCCATCAAGAATTTGAAAGCTCAAATGAATCACTTGTCCGCTCAAATGAACCCCCAAATGAAGGGAACGCTCCCAAGTGACACAATGTTGAATCCAAAGAAAGATAGTCAATGCATGGCTATTGTCATTAGGAGTGATAATGACCCCAAATCAAATGAAGAGAATGGACTCGACGAGCTGCCAACAACTCCAAGGAGTGGTAAAAAAAAGTGAAGAGGATGGTGAGGGGAAGGATGATGAAATCCTCTCACATATTGATGAAGATGAGGTGGGCATGATGTCCCCAAATGATGACAAGGTCGAAGCAAGAGCTCCACTCTTTTATCCACAATAGTTGGCCAAGAAAAAAAAGGACGACCAATTCAGCAAATTTGTTGACATGTTCAGCAAGTTGTCCATTAATATACCGTTGGTGGATGATCTTCTCCAAATGCCAGGATATGCTAAATTCATGAAAGAATTTATAAAAAAAGAAGAAGGTGGTTGATGCAGGTAGTGGGGAGACAATGCACCATTGTAGTGCAATGATGAGGAGCAATCCTGCCCCCAAGAGGGAAGACCTTGGAGCTTTCACAATCCCTTGTACAATTGGGAAATGTATGTTTAATAAAGCTCTCTAGGATCTTGGTGATAGCTTAAATTTAATGCCCTTAATCATTTTCAAGAAGTTGGGACGTGGAAGCATAAAGCCTACGTCTATGAGGTTGCTCATGGCAGATCGTTTCATAAAAAACCTGTGGGGGTGTTAGAAGATGTGCTAGTAAGGATGGATAAATTCATCCTACCTGCTAATTTTGTAGTCCTGAATTGTGAAATGGATGTGGAGGTACTCATTATTTTGGGGAGAATTGCTAGCTACAGGGAGAACTGTGGTTGATGTGGAGCTAGGGGAGCTCAAGTTTAGAGTTTGATGTGAAGAATTCACCTTCAAGGTTTTCCCGTCAGTTGAAACTCCCGCTGAATGCAAGGTGATAGGGGTGTTTCAGAAAGACGATGAGGATAGTGGAATTGAGATAGTGAAAATGGAGTCGGAGGGTGATCCTTCAAAGGAAAATTGTTAAATGAGAGCGACGTTGTGCCACGACGTTAACTAAGGAGCTTCTTGGGAGGCAAACCAAGTGTTTTATTTGATTTATGTTATGTATTTGTAGTTTTTATTTTTTTAGAATCAATGAAGTGAGGAGCAAAAAAGGGAAAGAACCACAACAATGCGAAAATCGTGCTAGACCAGCGAGTCGCTGATCTAGAAGCGCGAACCGCCGCCTTAGGCCACAAAAAGGCATAAGGTTGGGACTTTGAACATTTGACCAGAGGACACTCCGGTGAATCGCCGAAGCAAAACCGTGTACCACCAGTAGGTCACTGATACAACACAGATCACCTGAAGCATTGGAACCCAAGCAGCGACTCACTAGCGGATCGCCGATCCAGTTCGCGAACCGCCTGTTAATAGCTAGTTGAGATATAGTGAACTGGGCATTTTAAGTGTAAAGGTAAAAGAGGTGGAACATCGGTTCAATTCGGCGAAACGCTGATGTATTTCCGGTCAAGGTACAAGTTTGTTTCAGAATTTAAATCAAGTTCGGACCCACCTAACCTCAAATACTAGCTTAAGCCGCTCTATTCTGCACAATATTCCCTTAAATCTCCCTTTTTACCATTTTCCCATACCCTTTTTGTCTTCCCCATACCCAACCTTTCCACTTTCCCACCTTTTCACTTTCCCACCTTTCCACTTCCCACTAACATATTAACTAACCATTACTACCCCACCTCCTCCTCAACCTATCAATATTCCCCCTTCTTCCTATAAAACCTCTCATTTCCCTCACCAAAATTCTCACTACACTCACATATTCTTCTCTACTACATAACGCTTTGTAGTGCCCTTTGCTGAAAGTTGCTAAGCTCCCACAAGCTAGAGTTACAGAATTCATTCCGACAGTGTGGTAACGTATCATTGTCTCTTCTATATTCTCATCAATGGCACATTAGTTGTGATTTTTATGTGGCTTACCATACCTGTCCTTTCACTTTTACTACTTTTCCTTCCGATTAAATTCATGATTTATTCTTTATTTTTTGAAATGGGTGGGGGATTGATGTGGTATTTGTGTAAATTTGACTGTGGTGAAGTCCGAGTAACACATTAGGATTGAGATGTCATGCTTTTCTTGATGATAGATTGAGTAACGCTATTCTTAAGGATAACAAGTCATTTGAGTCCTATTTCATGTGTAGAGTTTTTGTTTCACTGAAATGTGTATGG
>JACEIK010002388.1:73729-87858 GCA_018107945.1 Datura stramonium
GGTTTCACCCCGTATTCCTATTCCTGTGGGTTCGACATTCCGGTTCTTAAAAAGAGCCACTGTATTACTTGTACGACCCGTACACTTGCAGGCTCATCAGGCACCATGGAAATGTTTTGTTTAAGTTGGGGACGATGACATTTGGCGATTCGCTGGTGCGATCCAGCGAAATGCCGATGGAACGCTGGTCCAAGGCATCATTGGCTTCCAGCCACTTTCTGAATCCCTTGTTGCATCGACGGTTCATGGATCAGTACCGGTGACTCATTGTTGTGTCACCGTTTCACTCTGGATCTGCTCAACTTTCTGTTTCACATCGGCGAGTCATCAGTAGTTCGTGGATTCTTCCTGCAACTCTCCGGTGTTTCATTGATATTGCTAGTGATTTTACTTTTATTGCTTCTCATTTCACTCTTCAATTAGCTTTAGTTATTTCAATGCAAATACATTGTGGCTATCACTGACCCTATGTTTGTAGAAAAATCATGACTTCTTCTCGAAACACTGGCAAGGGAAAATCCCCCGCATCATCCACCAGCAAGGGCAAGGGAAAAGCTAAGGCCTCAGCACCACTTGCGCACTCCAAAGAGGCCATCATACTCTGTGTCCCAAACATGAAGGAGCATTGTTTCATATGCCAGGGTCGGTCCATATTTGTGGATAAGTGATTGGACCTAGACGGCTTGCGTGGTGATCTTCCTAACATCACCGCCAGATTTACGGATCGACAATGGCACGCTTTTGTAAATCCTCTCCTAGCCTACTATCCCAGTCTGGTGCTAGAATTCTATGCTTCCTACCAAGCTCGATAGGATAGCATGAAGCATAGGGGCAAGGTTGATGACTTCCCATGCCTACCATCGGTTATGATAAGGGCAGTAGAAGTCGACATCACCCCGGCTTCCATTAACTACCTATTTTGGGAAGATGAGATTGACTCTGGTACGGAGTACATGGCTCAGGTAGCTGACATGAAAGACCAATTCTCATGGATAGCCCCAATCATTTTTGTTGATACACCTCTGTGGGCCTCCATGGATGGTGAAATCTCTCGCCATGATTTGAAGTTTGAGGCTAAGTTGTGGATGAACTTTATCTGTGGACGTATCATCCCCGCTAAGAATGAGAAAAGGGTCAGTATGGAAACTTCCATTCTCATCACCTGCATCATGACTGGAGTCCCCATCAACTTTGGGGAGATTTTAGCCCAACAAATAAAGAGGAAGGCACGACAGACTAGCACTTCCATGCCTTACGCTGTCCTCATTTCCCAGCTTTGCTCACAAGCTGGAGTGCCTCTGTTCCCAAATGAAACCCCTTCCGCTTCTTTAGGAGTGATTGCCATTGACCGGAAGAGAGATGTTGAGGCACCCGCAATAAAGAGGAAAAGACTGCAGGCCTTTGGGGTAGCTGAGGGATCCCTTTCCCATGGGTCGGACCACTCACGACAGGCCCCAAATTTGAACATGCCCTAGCAAGATGTGTCAGGACAAGCTTCAGGCGACATGCCTCTTCAGGGAGCATCTCTTCCGCTTATATCCTCCCAATCAAGTGTTCTACACAGACTTTTAGAAATGACCAAGTCTCACGAGAGCCAACTCCAACGATTGGCCAAGAGTCTCCCCACACTCATTGCTCAAATAATTAAGAAGGAGCTCAAATCTTTGTATGAGAGTGTCATTACATTATGCAAGCGTGTGGATGCAGTTGAGGGGGCTGTCACCTCCCTCCAAATTGAGGTGCAATAATGGAAGATCCGAACTTCAACAGAGGTGCCCGACATGAGTTCCCTTGATGCTGCAATGGCTGCTCCCTCCACAATTCGAGGCCCCATTGATAATCTATTCGAGGGCTTGGGGGACGATTTTGATGGGCTAGGTGAGGCCAGTGGTGATGGTGCAGGAGATGCAACTACTGATGATGAGGAAGAATGACCTGCTCAAGGAGTTTCTTGTCCCTTTCCCTTTTGCATGCATACATTGGGGACAATGTACTCTCTTAAGTGGGGGAGGGATGAGCGTTGTTGTTGGGGGCTCATTGATGTTTTCTTTTTTTTATTTGAATTGATTGGATAGAGCCTTTGTCGGGCTGTTGTTTATGTTGTTGATGATTGCCCTTGCCAGCTTGTTTTGGTAATGAAATGATTGGCATGATTTAGTTTTGAAGGTTTATATGTTAGTGATAAAAAGGGGTCTTAGTGTGAATGGATAAATTTTGCGAGCATGACCCGAGTTTTTCTTGTTTTCTTGTTCACCTTTGTAAATAGTAGGATAGTAAATAAACTCCAAGAGCTTTTTTCATACCAAGGTTCTTTCCTGAGGAGCATGTTTTCATTTTCCTTTCCTTTTTGGTGTCGATCCGGGTTGGAACTTCTCGATGATAGACTGTGCGGAAACTCTCTTAAGGGAAAATTTCATGTTGCTTTTAAGTCTTGATTTTAAGTTTTTTTATGAAGCTGTTTTGAAAGGCGCCATCAGAGAAATGATTGAAATGGAATTTTAAAATAGAGGCATGAAAATGAAAGATAATGAGCAGATGTTTGAAGCAAGAGCATAGCACTCTTTGTCATACTTTGTAAATTCCTTGCTTGACTTATGAATTTGCATGCTTTGATTCCTTGACTTGAAATCTTGTGATGAAAATGACTCTTGTGGACCCTTTAAGGGTGATGCTTTATGTGGTGAGAAATTTTTGGTGAATCTCATGCATGAATTCTTGTCTAGAACTTTCCCCAAGTGTGACTCAAGGAGAAATCCTAGATGTAGTTGAACTTAGAACATGATTTTAGGCTTTCTTTTGTTTAGCCACTTCACCCATATACCCTCCTTGAACATTGATCTTTGTCAGCCAACGTTGAGCCTTAGACCCCTTCTTTGGTAACCACATTACAAGCCTTAAGACCATTCGTAACACCTCTCTTTGGAACCTATCCTCCCTAAGTGCTAGTGATAAGATAATGATAAAATGAGGCTTCAAGCCTAAGAAAATGGGAGTGATAAAAAATGAGAAATGAGGAAAAGGACCACATTTGGGGGTGTGCAAGGGAAACATGAGAATTTTAGTTTGAGGTAGCACCACATTGTGTCAAAATGCATAAAATGATAAATCGAAAAGGGAAAGAATTTTTGTGAACTGGTATTTCCTCTTACTTAGATAAGGCTAATTGTGAGAGCCAAAGAATTTATAAGGAGGGTCATTGAGAAATCAAAGTCAGAGATAATAAAAGAGGAGAAATAAGGTGAGGTGATTGAAAAAGAGTTGATGGGAGGCATGTTCACAAAAGTCATTAGGGAGGTTTTAGTCACTAAAGCTATATTTTAATCCTACCCTTAACCCAAGCCTACGTCATAACCCACAAGTCCTAAAAGATTTTAAGTGCAGCCGCTCTATATTAGCGGAAAATTACATGAAGGGAAATTCTATGGGTCAAGTTTTGTGCATGAAGATTTCTTTGGGGAGAGTGAGTGTGATTATCTCTTCCAAACAATCCCTTGTGTGTATTTAATGATTACATGACAAAATAAAAAGAGAAAGAAATGGAGAAAAAACAGGGAAGTGGGCTGAAATTCGGCATTCCACTAAAGAAGACCAGCAAAACGCCAGTCAACAGCCAATCACCACTTTCTCTGTGAAACAAGCCCCACCAGTGAAATTCGGGTTGCCAATGGTGACTCACCAATTTAGCCACTGAATGACACCTGACTTGCTTGATTGAAGGGCAAAAGACCAGCGGTGCACGGATGGAGATCCGCGAAACGCCAAAGGAACCGTCGCTGACCAGTGGAATGCATTGAAGCGGTAGACAATGTAGTCGGCGGTCCGAAAATTTCAACTGGCGAACCACTGGTAGTCCCTCCTATTCTAGAATGTTGATCAAGGGGAAAAATTATCTATCACGAAAAAAGAGAGAAGATTCCCTATTTTCTTAGAAATAAATTCTAGAGAAAGTACTGTGTACTGGGGGAGGATAGAAGATCATATCATATCAT
Organism: Datura stramonium; assembly: GCA_018107945.1. NCBI lineage: Eukaryota > Viridiplantae > Streptophyta > Magnoliopsida > Solanales > Solanaceae > Datura > Datura stramonium. Next base: position 77,719 of record JACEIK010002388.1, read on the forward strand.
CTTTTTCCTTTCCTAGCTTTAGAACATTCCTTTGGCAGAGAAAAGAAGAATTTGATTGGTAGAATTTGAAAAGTACTATTCTCTTCTTCTTCCTCTTAGTAGCAAGGTACTGCCATTGTTGAAGATTACGTGTGAACTTGATTTTACTACTCTTGTTATTGAATTCAATGAGTTTATTGTTAAATGTTCTTTTGAATTTTTTAATCATGAGTAGCTAAATCATTAACTAGAGGTACGTTATGATGAATACTTAATTAGAGTGGGTATTGCTAGAGTCATCTCCATATTATTTAAAATAAGTGTAAATCTGTTAGATTCTCTTCAATCTATAATGGAAGATCCCTTGATTATGATATGGGTGTAATTGTTCTTACTTGAGTGTTTCTTGTAAAAGCATAATTAAGTATTGGAAGAGAATTTAATAGTGGGTATGGATTAGAGATTGTGAAATTGGGCTAAAAATAGCCAAAATTACATTCTCACTCCTAATTAGTAGCTAATAGCTAGAAATTAATGCAACTACTAATCCAAATCTGATCGGGTTAAGCTAATGGTGGCTAGAGGTTTGATAAAACTCTAGTAAGAGGTATTTATAAAGTTGAAAAGTTGTAATTACCCATTTCCGTGCGATTATTTACACTAATTGAACTTATGAGATGACCTAGCATTTTCCTATCTAGTTAGTATATCGTCTTCACCACACCTCGAGTCTTTCACATTCTTGTCAACAACCTTGGTAATTTTTCTATTATATGCAACCAAATTAGCAATTATAATCTACTACAAATTCCAATATCCCACAACTTATTTATTTTTATGTTATTTCTAAGCGGTGCAAACTAACTTCAATTTCTCAACCAACACTTGTAATCATCACTCACTAGTCCTTGTGGGATTCGACCCTTACATCCATCGGGTTACTTCTTTTGATACATCGACCGTGTATACCCTTCCTATGCGGATTATATTTTGGACGTTATCATGATCCTAACTTAACTATCTAAAAAGCCAACATAGAGAAAATAAGGGCAAGCCTATAGTATCCGATGTGCAGTATTCGAAACTCCTTTGAGAGGGTGAGAGTTATGCTTGTTTAGTCCCAAGTTTCATCTTTCTATATATCTATGAGCATTGGAGACTTCATTTGTGGTTAGAGTACATGATTTGTGTTGTATTCTGCCAATTATCTGTGAATAGCATTGTTGATAGCTTGATTCTCTACTTATAGTTGGATGTCATATCTTAATCCCTGTATGTTATAGGTTGTAGTTACATGTGTGAATAGTTGACTTGGGTTGAATGGAAAAGAGATCAATATCTATTAGTGGTTTAGAGTGCAAATTTTTTTTATTGGTTGTAGATATTTTAAGTTTACTTTCTAGTTAAGCGTCCTTTTTGGTTTTGTTTTCATTGCCTAAGGACATGCAAAAGTATTATGTTAAGGGTGTTGATGTGCTATGAGTTTACAGAACTTACGACGCTTAAGGAGTCATGGCAAAGTTCAGAAGAATTGAAGAAAGGAAGATCTCAATGTACGACTGGAAGTCACGAGTCATGGGACGCAGGTAAGAGTCATACCAAGCTACACCTGAAAATATGCAAAGAATGCCAGAATTCTCAGGATCAAATCACGAACAAGATAGTATGACATATAGGTTCATGTTACAAGTCGTACCAGCTTCTAACACTTAGCAAAAATAGAAGTTGCACATTGTACAAGTAAAGGTACAACCCGTATAATCTTGTTACCTATCGTAAGTGAAGTCGGCGACAGTTCAAAAGTTTTCCCTTTTGACTTAGGAAAGGGGTCTAAATATTTGTATAAATGCTTTTTAGGTTATTTTCTGTCAGAAGAGGAAAGTTAGAAGTCAGACACAATTCATAGAATTTCGGGAGAGTTAGATTTGGAGAATTGTTGTTTATTTTCTATTCAAGTTTTGGGGAGACTTTCTTGAATTAATTTTCTCATTGTTCTTGGAGTGTTCTTCCTTAATTGTTGCAATAATGAAGTGGGTTTTCTTCCAATCATCTTTGTAAGTTCTAAATTATGTATTTTTCTATGAATGTTTGTAATTCTCTTACAACCATGAGAGGCTAAAACCTCCACAATTAGGTTTTTTGGAACCATGGTGAATTAACGAACTAGGGCTACACAAAGTGATTCTAAACCAATGCTAAATGTTTGTATTGTATTCACTTCATCTTTAACGTTTCTTAACGGAGCGCAACATTACGACTTGCCCAAATTCTTTACTTGCTTGAATCTAGAGAATTAGAGATTAGGAAAACAGAATTACAATAAACCCTTGATCTTTATGGGTCATTGTAAAACTTGAGTTACGGTCGTAGGATAGTTAATTTAGAACAAATTGATAACGGTTGAATTGAAATCATTGGTAATATCTAATGCAGTGATTTACTATAGTCTAACCATTCATTTGGATAAACCCTAATTATCAGTTCTACAAGTAAGAATTGGAATAGATCACGAGTGTAAAACCTGACGTAGTTATGAATCCATGGGAAACACTTGCGCTATTTATTCGTATAAACTTGATAAACAATAATTAATTCTCAACATTATTACATCTCTATTTTTACATAACCCCCTTTAGGGGATAACAAACTTAAAAGCTTATACGAGTGTTATTATATATCTTGACCTTATCCCCTGTAGGATCGACCCTAACCTTTGTGGGGTTATATATTGACAACGTCTGGGGTCATACTTTTTTAGGAGTGTGACTTGAGCATTATCAAAATTGGCATCATTTCTAGGGAATGCAGCTTAGGATTAGAGCAATTTCTCTGTTTAACTTTTAGTTGTTATTTCCTCATTTACATTTTCTTTTTATTTTTGACATCCACAGGTTGTCTCTTGGTGAATTCCAAGTACTCAATAAAGCAGAAACCCCCTAATTCCTCTTGATCTTAATTAGTGAGAACTTTGCGGAGAATGGAGAACTCAGAGCAGAGAGAGGCCCGTATGGCTGAAGAAGCTTGGCAAGCTGAGTAAGCTCGGCAAGCTACACTTCATGAAGCCGAGGATGCTTGGGATGAGGTAGTGAATTCTGGTCACCATGGAATGGGAAATAGAGGCCAAAGATATGCTCCTCAGTTCTATGATGATGATGATCTGGATGTTGATGAAGCCGGGTCAACTAGAGCCATCGTTCTACCACCCTTGCCTGCAGGGGAAAAAATTGATATCACTAGCACCATGATACAACTACTGAATTTGAAAGGGGTGTTTAGGGTCACGCGGCTAACTATGCTAACCTGAACTTGATGAACTTTGTTAGTATATGCAAGGCATACAGGTTACTTGGCATGAGTGAAGACACTATACAGTTAAGACTCTTCCCATTCTCTCTCTCTAGAGAGGCCACATTATGGTTGTCAAAGTTACCTAATGACTCCATTACCAACTGGAGGGAGCTTAAACAGGCTTTCCTGGAAAGTTCTTCCCACCCTCCTGGATGTTATAGTTAAAGGATGAAATTTATAAATTCTGACAATTGAAGACTGAGGCACTACATGAGACATGGTTGAGATTTAAGAAGAAGTTGACCAAGTGCTCGAACCATAAAACTCCATATGACCGTTTGTTGGAATTTTTTTATAGGTCTTTAAACAACAGCACAAAAGCTATAGCAGATATTATGGCAGGACAAGTGTTGATAAGTCACACGTGGGAGAAAGATGCCATTATTCTAGATAGAATGACTAAGAAGAACAAGGCCTGACACACCGGGAAAGTAGAAGTAGATGCAGGTACGTATGTTGTTGGTATGTCTGTGGATCAATGCAAAAAGGAGGAGTAGAGTGATCAGGAGCTGGCTCATATGTGGACATCATTGGAGAACATAATGAATGAGATGCTCAAGAAGGTAAAATCTAACAATGATCTGCTGAGGGATATTCANTTGAATTGTTGTCTGCATTTTTAAAGTTATAGTTCATTAACACTTAAGTTGATTATTACCTTAGTTCAGTCCCTGTGGGATCGATACTTGGCTTACTTTAACCATTTTACTACTTGTTCGACCACGTGCACTTGCGTGTAGTTGCAAAACGCCCCAAACATTTACCATACCCAGCCCAAAGCTTATATTACAAACCGAGAAAAGTCCTATAGTGATCCTAGCTTAACTTCTAAAAATCCAACGTAGAGAAAAAAGGGCAAGCCGATGGTGTCTGATGTACAATATTTGAAACTTCTTTGTGAGGGTGAGAGTTTTTCTTGTTTAGTCCAAAGTTTCATCTTTCTATATATCTGTGAGCATTGGGGACTTAATTTGTGGTGAGGGTACATGGTTTGTGTTGCATTCTGCAAATTTTCTATATGAATAGCAACAATTACCTTCATGATAGCTCAATTATCTGCCAATAGTTCGATGCCATATCTCGATCCCTGTATGTCATAGGATGTAGTTACATGTGTGGATAGTTGACTTGGGTTGAATGAGAAGGATCAATATCTGTTAATGGTTCATAGTGCAAATTTTATTGTGTTGGCTGTAGGTATTCTAAGTTTACTTTCTAGTTAAGCATCATTTTTAGTTTTGTTTTCTTTGCTTGAGGACATGCAAAAGTCTTACATTGAGGGTGTTGATGTGTTATGAGTTTACAGCACCTACGACGCTTAAAACTTATGAGTTTACCAGCATGGACTTAGCTGTGTTTATATAGATATGACGCACTTTTACTTTGTTTCCAGGGAAGATAGATGTTGGAGTTGAAATGTGCAAAAGAAGGACAAAAATGCAGAAAAAGCACTAAGTACAGACCTCAGTATGAGCCATACCATCCCGGTACGAGCCGTATTGAGAGTCGTGGAAAAGTATAGAACTTTTATTTGACGCAAAGGCAAAGTACGACTTATGGTACGAGTTGTACCATCCTGGTACAAGCCGTATCACTGCAGTCGTAGCAAAGATCAGAAGACGTTGTAAAGGACAAGTCTCCAAGTACGGGTAGTAACCACAGATTGTGATATCTACCTAAGACCTGTACCAAGGAGCCGTGGTAAAGTTCAAAAGAATTGAAGAAGGGAATATCTCAATGTGCGACTGGAAGTCACGAGTCGTAGGATGCAAGTACGAGCCATACCAAGCCACCCATGAAAATATTTCGAGAATACCAGAACTCTCAGGATCAAACCATGAAAAAGATAGTATGACTCATAGGTTCATGGTACGAGTCATACCAGCTTCTAACACATAGAAAAAATTAAAGTAGTCATGGATTGTACGAGTGAAGGTACGACCTGTACAATCCTATTACAGATCGTAAGTGAAGTTTGGGACAGTTCAGTTTACTTAATAAAGGGTTCTAAATATTTGTATAAATGCTTTTTAGGTTATTTTCGGTCAAAAGAGGTAAGTTATAAGTAAGACACAAGTCATAGAAGTTATAGAGAGTCAGATTTGGAGAATTGTTGTTGATTTTCTATTCAAGTTTTAGGGAGACTTTCTTGAATTGATTTCCTCATTGTTCTTGAAGTGTTCTTCCTTAACTCATGCAATAACGAAGTGGCTTTTCTTCCAATCATCTTTGTAAGTTCTAAATTATGTGTTTCTCTATGAATGCTTATAATTCTCTTACAACCATGAGAGGCTAAAACCTCCACAACTAGGGTTGTGGAAACCATGGTGAATTAATGAACTAGGGTTACACAAACTGATTCTAAACCAATGCTAAACGCTTGTGTTGTATTCTCTTCATCTTTAACATTTTTTAACAAAGCGCAACGTTAGGACTTGCCCGAATTATTTACTTGCTTGAATCTAGAGAAGTAGAGATTAGAAAAACAGAATTACAACAAAGCCTTGATCTTTATGGCTCATTGTAAAACTTGAGCTGCGGTCACAAGATAGTTAATTTGGAATTAATTGATAACAGTTGAATTGAAATCACTCATGAGACCTAATCCGGTTATTGAGTATAGTCATCCAATAGAGACGAACCAGTCATTTGGATAAACCCCAGTTATCAGTTCTACAAGTAATCATTGGGATAGATCACGAGTGTAAAACCCAAAGTAGTTATGAATCCATGGAGAATACTTGCCATAGTTATTCGCATAAACTTGATAAAGAACAATTAATTCTGAGCATTGTTACATCTCTAATTTTATATAAACCCCTTTTAGGAGATAATAAACTTAAAAGCTTAAATACGAGTGTTATTCTATATCTTGACCTTATTCCTTGTGGGATTGATAACGTACAAATTCACTCCTCTTGATGAGAGAGCGTAAACGCTTGTTGACAAAACAAATATACCCGACCGGTGTCGGGGGAGTCCCACAGGGAATGTGAGCCAATCACACAAGAGTTGTCTATTAAATTAAAGTAATTCTCATCAATGTTTCAAAAAAATGAAGTAAAAATTGGGGGAAATACAATTTATTAATTAAGAGAGGAATTCTATCACGAAAACAGAAGTAAAGCATAGAAAACACCAAAGGACAAACAACTAGGGGTGTGATATTGATAGGGGCATCATTGAATCAGGATTTCTAAAAGCTTCTAGAGTTACTCAATAGTATAATTAGTTCTAGTCAAGGTAGCATCCTAAGTTTCTCAACCAATTAGATGCATTATCCTCGGGTTTTTTCAAACCCCAAAGTTCTTTTCACAACAACCGCACCAACTTGCGTGAGAATTAACTATTTCTAGCTTAGATTCTCAATGGGTATGTGATAATGGGTTTTGGCTATGTCTAGTCCAACCCCACGTGATCAACACCCAATTACCCATTAGTATTTTTTCACCCATACTTTAAATTCCTTTTTCAAGCAAAACTGAAGTAAGTAAATTTAGCCCAAATTTGCAACTCCGACTATTAAGATTAAAACTCAAAGAAAATACTTAAACGGAGTAAAGCATGAAATTGAGCAAAAAGCATGAAAAAAGAGTTGAGGACCGACACTCTAGCGGAGGACACCGGTGAAACACCGGTTGATCGCGGTTGTAGTTGCAAATTAAGATTAAAACTCAAGGATCAAGGAGAAAGGGCATAAAATCCACCTAAATAAATTGAAAACTAAGTAAAAACTCATGTTTAAGAGCCTAGNCTAAATAAATTGAAAACTAAGTAAAAACTCATGTTTAAGAGCCTAGTGAGTTGGTAAATTACCAACTCATTAAATCCCCAAACTTGAACTATTGATTGTCCTCAAGTAATGCAATTCTCTTCATTTGAGCAAATGGACAGCATGTCAAATATGAATCTATGCACCAAGGACCAATGAGCCTAAGACAGCCCAAAAATGCTCACCAACTCAAGGGAAAAGAGAAACGACTTCCCCCAAAATGTGAGAAAGTTTCAAGAGGTAACCACAATTAATAGGCATGATTCATAACTTCTTTCATTTTTCAAAAAAAGGCATGACTTATCACTATAAGCACACATAGCATCTCAAATCATTATAAATTCACATTCAAAGCTTGCCTTCAAGCTCACAACACTAATGTCCCAATCACTTTTTTGCACCAATGCAAATATGTTCTCAAAGGAAATGATGCCACTCACAAGAAGAGAGAATCCCATTTTTTTCATCAAACAATACACACACGAGGGATTATAGAATAAGACAATAACGCTCACTCTCACAAAGAAATTCTCCATGCACACACTCAACCCATAGGCTTCCTTTCATGTGACTCGCCACTAATGTCTAGTTGCTACACTGAATCAATTAGGACTTGGGGGTCATAATGAAGGCTAGGGGTACAGGTAGGATAATTATTTAGCGCTAGTGACTAGAACCTCCCTAATGGCCCTTTTGAACACTTTTAACATCCCATCATACTCTTTAGGTCACTCCCGCTTATCTCTCCTTTTTCTCCATCTTCATATTTTCTAATCAAGACCCACCCTTATAACTCCTATGAATTTAAAATTTAACCTCATTTAAGCAAGCAGCAACACCTTTCACTTTTTCTCTCTTTTGATGATTCTAGGTTTCTCAATCCATCATTTTGATCACAACTTGGTGCTACCTTCCATTAATGCTCATCACATTTCTACCCTTCTTGAAACCCCCAAAATTAGGCTTTTTGCCTCGTTTTCATTGATTTTCTTATCTCTTCCTATTTCTTAGGCTTCAAGCCCCATTTTTCATTCATTCATCACAAAAGAAGCAATTAGGGAGGATGGGTTCCAAAAGATAGGATTACAAGGGGACATTGGCTTGTAATGTGGTTTCCAATTAAAAAAAGTCAAAGGCTCAACATTGTCTAGCAAGAGAAGATGTTTAGGGACGTCATTTTGGGTGAAGTGACTAGCAATAGAAATCCTAAAATAATATTCTATGTGCAACTACCTCTAGGATTTCGCCTTGAATCACACTTAGGGCAAGTTCTAGACAAATATATATGTATGGGAATCATTCAATCAGCCTCACCACACAATGCATCACACTCCAAGGAGTTCATACAATACATCACCACAGATAGATTATTATTTTACGACCATTAAGCATGTGAATCAACAATCCAAATAAGGAATGTGCAATATATGACAAGAGAGTGTTACATTCCTCATTTCCAATGCCCACTTTCTTCAAAACTCATTTTTCATGCCACAAAAAATTTTGTAGTGGTACCCTTCAAAATCAATTTCACAAGACTCAAAGACATGACATTTTCCCTTAAAAAAGTCACCTTACAATCTATCATTGAGAAATGTCACCCGATTCGACAATAGAAAAACAAAGGAAAAAGAAATTGCTCCTCGGAAAAGAATTGTGGTATAAAGAAAACGCCTTGGAGTTTATTCACTACCTACTATTTACAAAGGCGACAGTCATACTTGTACTAACAATTCAAATACAATTTCTCATTCTATTTCATCCCTTCTAAGCCCTACAAAGGCTCAACAACCATTCAATCAAATATTAACCGAAAAGCGCACAAGAGACACACTCATCCCCCCAGCTGAAATAATACATTTCCCCCAATATAAAAGGGAAGAGTAACAAGTTCAAGAGGACTCCCTGAAGGATCTAGTGGTTGGGGAAAGGAATCCATAAGTATTTGTCTTCATCAAAATGCGATGAAGCAGTTTCAGCTGCAAAAGGCATAAATGGGATAGGATGGAGGTCAAGTGAATTTCCTAGTAAAAGAACCACCTACTGATTTGGGAGAGTTCTGAGCTCATGATAAGAAATGGTGTCCACCCCACCGGGTCTCCATGATGGATCTATTTCGCTCACAGTGCACATCCGACAGGGTGGTAGGCCATTGTGGTATATCTCTTCATCGGACATGATTTCCGAAGGACTGTCATACCCTACACACCAATCATCTAGTGGGCTCCTCTGAACCTCAGGCTGGTCAGCAGGTGTTGTTGGTTCATTCAGGTCACTCTTGTCACGCCCCAAAACTGGGGTAGGGTGCAACTGGCACTCGATTCATGATTGATCAAGAAGCCGGCTATATTACATTTGTAACTATAACACTTAGGCCATCCAGGCCACCTGTCATGATCAACTGAAGAATAAACTGGACCCATAAGGTCCCAACAATACGGGGTAAACAATCGAAATACAACCAAGGAAATTAGTGTGCTAAACTAAGCAACAATAAGACTACGAGGCCAAAAACTAAATAACACCGTACACACTAAGTCCACAAAGCCTCTAAAGAGTAAACTGACTGATGGCCGGAACAGGGCTCCGACCTACCCATAACCGCATCTCAAAACTAGAGCATAAATAACTAAGCCCTAGCTCCAGGAAGAAAGGATCATACCAATCATCTGTTGATCTCACGAACTGCTACTCAAATGGCAATCCTTACCTCTACCTGCACCTATGGCACGAACGCAGGTCCCCAAGCAAGGGGACGTCAGTACGAATGAAATGTACTGGTATGTGAGCTGAAACTGTAACCATGAGATAACAATCCTATAATAACTAACTTAGCACATAAACATATAAAGGATAAATATAACTCGGAACTCTGCAACCTGTAATTGATATCAACTTACTATAACATAAGTAAACTCAAGATAACTGAACCAGGAATAATGAATGGTAACAACCTGGAATCCTGGAAACTGAAACCTGATAATAACTCTATAATGAGATGAAAATGCAATTAAGAAATGCACAAGAAAGAAACTATAACT
>JACEIK010002388.1:120425-130819 GCA_018107945.1 Datura stramonium
ATATAGATTTTGACAAATTATGGCTGAACTCTAGATTTTGAGATGCCTACATATTTTGGGGTTCTATGAAAAATTAAGTCATATGTAGTTCAAGGAGCGGAAGTCATCATAAATTTATATCAACATCCGAAATTTGCCCAAGTGTGGAATTATGCAAACATTAGGTCCTTTTGTGATGGAAGATAAGAAGGTTTTGGCATGAATAGAGTGAGTACGGTCGTCTTCAAACTTGAGCTACCTACAGATCCCTAAAGGAGACAGGAATCAGGCCTAATATAGTTCAAGAGTGAATTTCGAGGAGGTCCTCAAAATTTTGCCCGAGTGTCAGGTTTATGATTTACACTAGTATCTAGATAGAGTTAGGGAAGAACTTTATGGAATTACGGTAGATGAATTTCTGAATGCTAGGAACTTTCGAAATGGGATACACTTTTACAGCCTCCAGATTATAAATGTGGTGCACAACACAACCATAAGCAGGACTCTATTAGGTGCACCTCACGCCTTTCAAGATCACAACGAATTAGATATCGTTAGACCATCGAAACATTTTCAGTGATACGTCATGTAGAATCTTGGAGGCTTACAAGAAAGAACTTAGACTCTAAGAATAGATTCACGCTAAATTACAGGTATGGATCACCAATTGTGAGAATCGGAGTCAGAGTACTAGCCTTTGACTCTAGCTTGTGAGTTTGATATTCTTCACCAAGAAATGCCTTAATCGCTGCTTAGAGGTAGTTCTACGTTGTAATGTGTTGACCTGAAAAGGATGAGAAGTGCAAAAATACCTTTAATATGTAGAATAGTTGTATTGTAAGCTCCGACTAGTTGTATTGTAAGCTTCGACTAGCGAAGAAACTTATAGTGTAGCCTCCGGCTAGCGAGGCAAACTTGTAGTAGAAAGCCTCTATTTGGCTGGGGGAGTTTGTAGTAGAAAGCCTCCATCTAGCGGGGCTACTATAATTTAGACCTCCCCTACTAGTGGAGAAACTTAAATATAAAGGCCTCCGGCTGGCAAGGCAACTGTAAATGTAAAAGTTCCAATGGGTGAAGCACCTTGTAAAGTAAAGGCCTCTTGCTGGTAGGGTCAACAACAGGAGCAAAACATCTAATTAGTGGAACCTTGACAATATTTTCAACAAAACCTCTGGTTGACAGAGTGTGAAACTATTGCTGAAACAAACTTCTAACTAGTAGAGCCTTGAAAGTATTGAAATAAAATCTCCGATTGGCGAAGTATGAGAGCATCGCTGAAACAAAATTACTAATCGGTAAGTCCTTGATGGTACTAAAACAAAACCTCTGATTGACAGAGCATTGCTAAAATAAAACTACTGACTGGTAAAACCTTGATGGTACTGAAACAAAATTTTCAATTGGCAAAGTATGAAAGCATCGTTGAAACAAAACTTCTGATTAACAAAGTTGTTGGAAAAGTTAGACGACAGTCTCTGATTGGCAGAGTTATTCGATGTAGTTAAATGGCAGTCTCCGATTTGCAGAGTCATTTGTTGTAGTTAAAGTGCAGACTTCGATTGGCAGAGTTATTTGTTGCAGTTACACAAAAATCTTTAATCAGTGGAGTTATTCAACATAGTTAAATAAAAATCTCTGATTGGTGGAGTTATTCGACGTAGTTAAATGGAAATCTTTGATTGGAGGAGTCATTTGAGAGAAACAAACTATCCTATCTGTTCTATGAGTCCTCTGACTTTGAATATTTTGATCCGGATTCTTGGAAGTACCTGCGAAGTTTATGTGAAATATTTGGAGATATGAGAATTGGTATAAGATATTCAAAAGTAAAATAAGGTAAAATATTTTGGCTTATGTTGTTGGGGTAAGGCGAGTGATGTCTTTGATCTTGCTTGGGAGCTCGTCCTGATGTTATTTTTCCCTATTCATATTGTCGCGTACTCAAAGAAAATGGTTAGTTTGGGAGGGGATGTTGATTTTTGTTGATCGCGGACCCTGGCTTTGTCATTGGAATGCTTCGATCTTCTTTGATAGCATGTCATCCCTTTCTAGAGACTTGGCTGGTGGAAAACTAGAGGATTATTTTGAAAAATATGTGTTTTGAAAAAAATCACTTTTTCTTTGTTGTTCTTTTAAAGAAAAATGAGTATATCACATATATATTACGTATATATAAGTAGTCTTCTATCATTTTTAGATTATGACATGCTTTGAAACCTATTGAGCTTTTCCGTATCGCCAACCATATAATAAATGTCAATTTGCCTTGTTGTTGACGCCCCTTCAACTCCTTTTCTTATGCTACGACTGTAGCTACGAGATCATTCAATTCTGAGGTTCCATTATAAACAAAGAGATTTTCCTATGAATATGACTGAACCTTTTCAGGTTGCCTACATATCCATAATAGGAATTAGGTCTGCACGTGGTTCAAGGGTATTAAAAACATAGAAATATGCAATGCATCAATTGAGCCTGGCTCAGGCTGCCTGCGTATCCAAACGAAATCAGGTCATAATGTAGTTCAAGTACAATAGGGAAGTAAACTAATGCAATAACCAAGCCTGACTCAGGTTGCCTACATATCCAAATGGAATCAGGTCGTAACGTAGTTAAATATATTTAAGAAAAACAAAATATGAAGGGATCGAATTCGATGAGGATTGCCTACGTATCCCACCAAGAGAAGTCAGTTCAAGCATAGTTCTGAGTACATGAAAATGTGTTTTTGGTTTTTCTAAGGGAGACCGAACTAGATGTGAGCTACCTACGTATCCCACTGTTGGGAAGTCAGGTCAGGACGTAGTTCTTCTATAATATGCAAAAATACAAGGAAGGATAGGTCATCTTGATTGTGTTTAGATGTAATACTTCTTGATGGCATCTGAATTGATCGACTTTGTTCTCACTTTATCGTCCATCTCTGCTAGGATTACCAACATTTATTTAATGTTCATGTCCACTGTCATTCTAAGTCCGAGAATACAAGCTTCATATTTTGCCATGTTATTTGTGTAAGGAAACCTGATTTTTGCTGAAATTGGGTAATGTTGTCCTGATTCTGAAACCAGTACTGCACCAATTCCAATCCCTTTGAAATTTGATGCTCCATGAAAGAACATCCTCCATCCATCGAATGACCTAGAAATATCTTCTCCTGCAAACAACACCTCTTTGTTAGGGAAGTAAGTTGTGAGTGGCTTATAATCTTGGTCCACCGGATTTTCTACAAGGTGATCAACTAAGGCTTGTCCCTTAATCATCTTCTAAGTCATGTCTACAATATCAATAGATTATTGAAGGAATAGTAATAAATGAAAGAAAAGTGGTTGGGATTGGTACAATCTGATCCATTATCAGAGAGCAATCCTGACCCACTCAGCAAAATTTTCCATTTTGCTAGTTTTCCAGTAGGCATCTAATTTCGAAAGATATATTTGACTGAGTCCAACCTTGAGATTAAATATGTGGTGTATGCAGATAGGTAGTGCCTTAATTTATGCGCGATCCAAGTCAAAGAACAGCATGTTCTTTCCAACAATGTGTACCTTACTTCGTATAGTGTGAACATCTTGCTTAAGTAATATATGTATTGCTTCCTTTTATTGTATCATCGTGTTGTCCCAACACGCATCCAAATGCACCATCCATCACAAATAAGTATAGTAGCAAAGGCTTTCCTGACTTTGGTGGGAATCCAATACTGGTGGACTTGATAAGTACTCATTGATTCTGTCAAAAGCCTTCTGACATTTCTCTGTCCATTTTATAGCAGCATCTTTCTTCAGTAATTTAAATATGGGTTCGCAAATCATCGTAGATTGTTCTATGAACCGACTGATATAGTTGAGTCTCCTAAGAAAGCTCATCACCTCCTTCTTAGTCTTTGGGGGAGGCAGATCCCGAATCTCCTTGATTTTTGATAGATCTAACTCAATGCCTATCCTACTAATGATAAACCCTAATAGTTTTCTAGTGGGGACTCTAAATGCACACTTTGCTGAATTTGACTTTATGTTATACCTCTGCAACCTTTCAAAGAACCTCTTCAAATCGATCAGGTGATCTAAACTCTTCTTGGACTTGATAATGACATTGTACACATAGACCTCTATCTCTTTATGAATCATGTCATGAAAAAGGGTAGTCATGGCCCTCATGTAGGTTTCACCTACATTTTTTAGACCAAAGGGAATTACCTTATAACAATACATTCCCTAGGGGGTGGTAAATGCCATCTTTTTAGCATCACCTTCATTCATCTGGATCGGTGGTATCCTTCAAAGCAATTGACAAACGACTGCAACTCATACTTTGCACAATTATTGATAAGTATATAAATATTTAAAAGATGGAAATCATCTTTGGGACTAGCATTGTTAAGGTCTCGGTAATCCACACATATCCTGATCTTCCTGTCCTTTTTTGGCACTGGCACAATGTTGGCCAATGAGGTAGAGTAGTTTGTAACCCTTAAAACATTTGCTTCAATCTTCTTAGTTACCTCCTCCTTAATTCTCAAACTCAAATCAGGCTTGAACTTCCTTGGAATCTAGTTGATTGGTGGGCGGTTGGGATTAGTTGGTAGCTTGTGTGAGACAGTCTCGATTCTCAATCCTAACATGTCATCGTACAACCAAGAAATATATCTATATATTTCTTAAGAAATTCTATCAATTCTTGCTTCTCTTTGTCCTCCAAGTGTATGCTGATACGGGTTTCCTTTATTTTCTCCTTGTCCCCTAAATTTATCAACTCAATTTCCTCTAAGTTGGGTTTTTTCTAACTCTCAAGTTGCTCGATTTCATGTGGTAGGTTTTCAAATATCATACTTCCGTCATAGTTTTCATACTCTTGTTCGTCATTCATTCTTTTCCCAACAGATTTGTTATATGTCATAATGGTTGAATGAAGGTTTTACTAATATTAGAGCTGAAAAGTATAAAATATAAGAAAAATAAATGGAGATTTTAAGAAAATTTAATGAGATTCTTTAAGGAAAATAAAGACTTTTGGTTTAGAAAGCATTTCAGCAAAGGAGGTGAATGACAAAAGGAGCTTCAGAATGATTCAAGCTTCAAATCGTGTTTTATTATAAAAACAAACTACATCTCCATAGTACCAAGACTCATGTTGAAACAGGGACTAGTGGGTGGTCCAGTTCTGCAAGACCTCTCCAGGTTTAGCATCACAAATGATCAACATCTGGAGATCCATTCATTCTTTTCCATAGCCTTCTTCAGTCATTGCTATGAACAGATTCTTTATCCCTTCTATGATGAACTCATCAAGTTCTAGTGCGATCCCATATCCTAAGGCTGGAACTTGCTCCAGCACGAACACTATATTTTCTGACTAATGTTTTAGGCCTTTCCTACGGTAGGCTCATATCCAAGTCCAAAGGTATTTTTCTGATGCTTCAACTGAATTGGTTCAATTATTCTATCAAACTTGACTCCAAGTTCGGTCTTGGGCTGATATCTGTGCTTCAACATTTCCAAGGACACTATTTTTGTTGTTCTTGACATCTTCACCTTATTGGATTCTATCTTCCCTCCAACTTTCATAGCTTGCATGATTTCTACGGCATGAAAAGTGGCTCCATCCAAGTCTTCAATAATTGGTGAGGTAGTTGCAGAATAAATGGGGTGACTGAGTTCTTTGTGAACGAAGACCTCTATGTGGTCCCATTCAAACTTAAGGACTCATGGAAAGTGGAGGGAACCGCTTTTACCATATGGACCCAAGGTCTACCTAATAAAAGGTTACAAGTAGATTAGATGTCAATTACTTAAAACAAAACAAGGAACTCAACAGACCCGACCTGTAATGTCAGATCTATTTCTCTAGTAACGCTCCTTTGTGCTCCATCAAAAGCCCTAACCTTCACGTGACTCTCTCTTATCTCTCCCATGCTTATCCCCATGTCTTTTAGAGTAGTAAAAGGACAGATGTTGCAACCTGAGCTGATATCAATAAATACTCAATACATGAACTTATTGTCGTATCTTTCTGTGATATAAAGCATTTTGTTGTGTCCTGCCCCTTCTAGAGGGGGCTCATCATCATAGAAAGAGCTATCATTGGCTTCCACCATCCTCCCAATAGTTGCAGGTAACGTTTCTCCTATGGTTCCTTCTAGTATTCTCACTCCATTCAACACTCTAACTAGAGCATTCCTATGAGCTTCCGAACTCATTAGCAAGGACATAATGGTTATTTGGGCCGGTGTCTTTTTCAACTGTTCCTCGACTGAGTAATCCTTGATCTGCATCTTTTTCTAAAACTCTGCAATTTTAGCATCAGTAACATTCCTCTTTTGGTTTTGTTCTCTCCCTGATGCTGGTTTGTTGAGGTTATCTAGGACATAACATCTTCCTAACCTGGTCATTCCGTGAGTTTTTGCAGTGTTTATCATCTTAGTATTTTCTTCTACTTGGTAATTCCATGGAACTGCTTAGGAGTTGTAGTCTAGTTTCTTGGCAATTATGGGGGTCACTACGGATCTGGGCTGATATATCTGAATGGTCAGAGGTGCATTCAGCTGAATTATGATGAAAGGTGCGATCGAAGATATTGTAGCAACCACCTCTTTGTTTCCAATAGGCACAATGGTTCCCTTCATGTCATATTCTTCATCCAAGGTTATCATGTTGACTCCTTGGTTCCTATGGTTCGGCAGTGGGTTGTTTTTTATTTTTACAGGCCCATGCATTTAATTGTTACATTTTTTATCAAAAACTCAATTCAAGTTGTAGAATTCCTCAGTGTCATGTCCCTGAATCCCCGAGTGATAAGCGCATCGCTTATTTGTTAGGTCAAGAAGTCTTCCTTCAATTGACTACAGAAATCTTTCTGTCCTCATCCTCTAAAATAATTGAGCCAAAGGTTCGCGATGTGTATAGGTACGGGTGATTTTAACTTCTAGATTTGGACGTGGCCTTGGTGCATATGCTGGTCTATTTTGGTGAGCAGGTGCTTGGACAGGGAAATAGGCTTTTGGTGGATTCTGACATGCTGGTGCTCAAGGGGGATTATAGTGGGGTTGAGCATTATACACAAAATATGAAATATATGGAGAATGCACAACAATTTGGGGGTTGTTAGGGTATCGACTGGATGGCTTTCCATGTTGGTAATAAGGTGCGGCGGTTGAGATCTTTCTTCTACCTGATTGTATGGCCCTACTTGCATCCTGCAGTGTGACCAAGGATTGAATCTTTCTAGATTTGATGCCTTTTTCCAAAAAGTCTCCCATTTTGACTAATTCTGCAAATTTCTGGCCCATCATTCACATCATCTTCTCAACATAGATACCTTCTTGGACTCAAATGAAGTACTTAGTAAGCTCACTTTCATCTAGTGGGGGTTGGACCTTAGCAGCCTCAATTCTCCAGCGTCATGCATATTCTTGAAATGACTTAGACAGTTTTTTCTAGATATTGACTAATGAAAACTTGTCTAGAGTAATCTCAGTATTGAACCTGAAGCAAGTCATGAATTCTTCTTCCATTTCTTGCCAGTCATACCATTTGCGAGGGTCCTAATGAGTGTACAAGGTTAGTGCTTCTCCTGAAAAACTTCGGATAAATACTTTCATCCTCAACTTCTCATTTCTTCCTAACCCTACTATTTTATCACAATCAGCTCTCAAATGCGCATGGGGATTTCTTGGCCCATCAAATATGTCAAACTTGGATGGTTTTTATCCCATCGGCATGTTAATGTCTGGATGGATACACAAATCATCATAATCTAGACTTTCACTTCCTTTGGTGATTTCTAGATTTTTAGTGCCCTTCCCAAACTATGGAGTTGATTGGTTATCAAATTTTCTTCCTTCATTTGAGCCTCTTTCTTCATTTATGCATACTGATCCACCTCGTATGGGACTTTGGCTATGATTGGGGTTGTTAGAGTGGGAGCTTCAAACATATGCACGAGCGGCAAATATGGATCATAATAATTTGCAACAGGTGCCCCAAGTATATATTGCATTGCCAGGTAAGCAGACATGGTACCAGCTTGAGTTGGTAGTGAAAGGTTAGGTGTTGTCCTGACTGCAAGTGGAGAATTTGGTGGGACATTAGTGTAATTGGGGACATATGGAGTTTGTTTGATCGGATTTGGGAAATTGGTCAGAGTGATTGAAAGTAGACCAGAATTGGCGAGAGGTGTCTAGGGTTGATGTGCAGATTTGGGGAAGTATTTCGGAGCAAATATTTCCAAAGATGGAAAGTTAAGAGGGTGTGGGAAAGTAGCCACATTGACCTTTGTCACATCTAGAACTTGGCACAACTCTTCCCTCAGTACCTCAAGTTCCTATTCTAAGTAAGCTATTTGTTCGTCATTTTGCATATCTGCCCTTCTTTGTGAGCTTTCTAGATTTTTGGCAAACACAAGGGCATTTGCAGCAATATTGCATTCGTCAGATTCAGTTATTTTGCTTTTGGACCTTGAATTGTAGCGTAACTCAACCAGTTTGAGAATCAACACAAATCAACCTCTATTTTGGGGATAAAAATAATTACAGAAAAATAACAAAAGGTAAAGAGTTAGTTTAGTTGATGTGATTGAGCATATATATACACAACTAGCACATTTGGATAAACACGTAAACAAATAATGTCGAATAAATGCGTCCTATGCGCCTAGAGGCCTCTTTTGCCAGAGGTAGGCCTATGTTGAATACAAGTTGATAGCAAATGATCCATTTGACACATTTAGAGTCCAGAATGATCTTATTTTCATTTAACAAAAGAGGCTTCAAGAGTTACAACAAAGTCATTAAAGATCGAAAGGTGAAAATGCAATGTCTGCTATCCCGTCAAACCCTACTCCACTTGGATGGACCATAGGGCCTCAACCAGTGAACCAAGTATAGTACTCGGGCGTGCACTACCTGGTTTCTCCCACACTGAGTATTCTTAGGTATCTCCACTCATTCTGCAATATCCTTATCCGTGTAGTGAGGATGAGAGCTTCATATCCGTCCTCGTATGGAGCCATAAGGGACCATAAAGGTATGTCCTGAAGAAGACTAAATTGCCTTATCACTCTGAGTGCAGCATATGGCTGAATGCCTCCTAACCCGATCAAATCAATGAAGTAATGATGCAGGGCTCTTAATCTAACTCTTGCTTCCAGCCATGGATATTTCCATTCAATAAAGTCTCCTGTGATATTGGTCTGAAAGGCATGCCACTCCGCCTCCCCAATGGGCGCATTCCAAAATCCCATCCTCTCTTTGTGGATCTAGATTCTGTTGTGGGAATCAATACAATAATTCATGTTGGCGTGGTGCTGGTAGAAGTGCTCCATCGCCTAAACCTGTAGCAGCAAATTAAAACCTTCGAAAAAATCATGTCCACTCGAGTATGTTGGTAACGCTTGAAATATTTTTGAGAGGATCATGGGAACAAGTGCCAATTCNGTAGCAGCAAATTAAAACCTTCGAAAAAATCATGTCCACTCGAGTATGTTGGTAACGCTTGAAATATTTTTGAGAGGATCATGGGAACAAGTGCCAATTCATCTAGCCCTGTAAAAATGCTCATAACCAATGATAGGAGGTTTATGTTGATTTTGTGCAGCCTTTTTGGGAAGACCAAATTACCCAAGGAAGCCATTGCAAAAACTTGTGGCCACAATTGCTCCTATCTCCCACAAGTGCATGCGAAGTCATCCCAATGTCGGTCAAATTTGTCATGGCAGCCGAACCTTTTGAAGAGATAGTCGAACTTGCGTGTCCATCTTCTACGTTACTTAGAGATGGGTAGACATGAAATCCCAAAAACCATAAGAATTTCTCCTTCAATATGAATGATGGGAGCGCAGACTTTCTTCCACCGAATGGTAGTTCTGTGAACCCACTTATCTTCTCAAGGGTAGGGGTTATTTCAAAGTCAAAAAATCTGATGTGATAGTGGCTGGATCACAAAATTCCATCATTAGAGTGATGAAATTTTGTTAGATTGGACGCCGAACAGTGACATTAGAGACCCCAAGTATCGTCGAACCTCTGCCCCGTGTGGCACACGGATATTCTACCACTAGACTTGCAAGTTATTTGGGGGTTGAGACTATCATGTGGATATTTGGTAAATTCTTGTTGATTCCTATCTAAAAGAAAACAAAAGGGTAAAGGGTAGGATAAGTATGTTTATTTTGAACCCGTCATGTGTCTTAAGTCTGTATCATTTACATCAATCTCACAATTCAGGCATGCAAGATTAGGGTTTTGGAGAGGTGATCAAGTCTAGTTCTTCAAGTTCTTCATTAATTTTTCATTGAGCAATCAAGGGAGTTGTACAATCAGTTCTTCTCAGGTTTGTAGGGTTATGAATGGGTGAAATTATTCACACCCATGTCCAACTCCTCTCTAATCCATGAAATTTCATTGATAATTCTATGGG
>JACEIK010002388.1:156888-171437 GCA_018107945.1 Datura stramonium
TGCCTTCCTCTTACGCCTAGCACTGGCGTGGCACGGAGCTGGGCGCGGCATACGCACAGCGTGGCACGCGGCCAGCCTTGCCAAGGCATGGTTCCTTGCCGACTTTTGTAATTCGCTTCTGACTCCATTCCTCTACTTCACCAACTCATAGATTAGTTCCTCAAATTTATTTTAAACCTACAAAAACAAGGAATAATCATGTTGGTTAGTATATATATTCACATTTATATAAAATCACATGAAAATGTATATAAATAGGTAGATAAACAAGACTAAATTGAGTTATAAAGTATCACTTGGGCATGCAATTATGCCCAAGATCAGCAGCCTGGGTTAATATCAACTTCTGCTCCCCTGATCATCACTGATGGCAAGCATAGAAAATCACCCACATTGCCCCTGTGTTGTATACTCTCTTGTCGGGCTTGATATAAGGCATAAAATTATATTACCGAGCTGGGGTAGTAGGACAGAAGAGGGTTGGCAAATACATGTCACTCACTGTCAGTGAACTACGCGATGATGTTGGGAAAATCACCTTTCAATTCTGCCAAGTCAAACCGCTTTGCCATGGTGATTTATCGGCCTTGATAAATGACGTAGTGTTCTCGCATGTTAGGGACACAGAATATTATTGCCTCCTTGATGTTGGCCCGTGGTGGGGCGGCCTTTGCTTTTCCCTTTCCTTTTCTAGCAGATGAGGCAGGGGATTTGCCTTTTTTGGTATTTCCTGATGAAGACATGGTTCATTTTTCTGCAATAATGATGTTAGTGACAGCTATTTGAAGAGAAAATAGAAATGAAATAAAACTAGTCTAAGGGAGAACTAAGAAACAAGGGCAAAACAAACAATCATTTAAAGAACCAGTACTACAAGCGGTTCACAGAAGGGATTTCGCGGACCACTAATTTCCCGTCGATGCCTTTCAGAAAACTAGGCAAGTGTGGGGGTTTCGGCGGTTAAGCAGTGAATAAACGATGCAAGTTCGTGAGCCGCTGATGTAGCGCAGGATCCCCTCAGTGGCCTGAGGAAATTTTTAGAGTGGTACAATGTTCAATCGGTGGTTCTCCGAAACTGACTGGCGAAATGCCAGACCCCATTGTCCTTAAATTTTAACGTACTATTCACAGACACCCATTAACACACACTCACACCCAACATATTAAAACTAGCACTACTCCATTCAAACACATACTCATGATGTTTAGCCCTTAAGAATGGCGTCACCCGATCTATCATCGGTAAAAACGTCGTGCTCTATGGAAATGGGTTGCTCAAACTTCACCCTTTTCAAAATTTCACACAAAAGCACAACCCCATTCCATTCAACAAGCATAACACAATTCAAATTTCAACAAGAAAGGGAAACAAGGTATTACTCATAAAGAATCAAGCACCAATGATAAAATGAAGACAAGGGCAAGAAAATTGTTAGCGAATTGGAGGATTGCTTGCACACTTGAACTGCAAAGAGAGCTCAACTAAATCTTGCAATGGCACCTTGAGATAAATGTAGTAGATGAATAAAGTGAAAGTGAAGTGAGTGTGTGTTAGTGAAACATGGAGGGCGGTTTTATAGGAGAAAGATGGAAGTTTGATAGGTTGAAGAAAAGTTGGAGCATTTAATGTGGGTGTGTTGGTGGGAAGTGGGGAGGTGGAAAGGTGGGAAAGTAAAAAGGTTGAATATTGAGAAATGGTAATGTTGGATAATGGAGAGATAAAAATAGAATGGAAAAGTGTTGGAAAAAGGGAAACTAGAGGAATATTTGCAGAATAGGGTAGCTGGTCAGGGATTTCGTGGGCCAACTTTTTAAATTCCATTTTGCAATAAACTCGTACCTCGACCAGCGTGTCTTCGATGGTTCGCCGAACTACACCGGCGGTCCACCACTGTAATTTCTTTTGCCATCTATTTTGCCCAGTTATCTGTTTCTTGCCGGCGATCAACCAATGGTTCGCGAGTTGAATCGGTGATCCGTTGGTTAACCGCCACTTCTTTTCCCGAAGCCTCAGGTGTTTTGTTCTCCATCGTCCATCCACCGACGGTCCATGAATTTAATTCAGCGGTTCGCTGATGGGTCCACCGGTGCTTTCAATCCAAGCCTCAGCCTTCTGTTTTGTGTTTGCCTTCATCGGCGGTTCACGCTTCTGGACCGGCGGCTAGCCGGTCCCACGCCTTTCCTTTTCATGGTTTGTTTCTACCTTTGTTCCTCATTTCATAGCTCCTACACAAACAAAAACAACAAAAACATCAAATAATTTACTAAACACTTAGGTTGCATCCCAAGAAGCGTCTTAGTTAACGTCGTGGTACGACGTAGACCTTTTTTCAACACCTCTTTTCTGACGGGTCATCATCCGACTCCGTCTCCTTCAGCTCCAATCCCTTTTCCTCATCGTCATTGTCGCGCCCCGTTTTTCCTCGCGGAGAAGCGGGATTCGACATTGACAACTCTTAAGGGTTTGAAAAGAAGAGAGTCGCCACCTAACGAATTAAGGTGCGTTAGGACACCATTCTAAGTTAAATTATTTCCTAGGTAACCAGAGTCGGGTAAGGGCTTTAATTACCTCGAAAGGAAGGTGTTAGGCACCTTTCGAGGTCCACAAATCGTGACACCATTCTAAGTTAAATTATTTCCTAGGTAACCGTAGTCGGGTAAGGGAATGTTTTAATACCTCGAAAGGAAGGTGTTAGGCACCTTTCTAGGTCCACAAACGGGTTCCCAGCCGTACCCATTAAATGGTGAAATTATCTATGAGCAATCTAAAGTTGATTTTAAATTATTAAACCTAAAAACCGCTAAGTGATTAAACAAAAGGTCAATTATTTAATTTTAAAACTTAATATATTTATATAATTTAAACAAACTTTCATAAAAGAAAGGATAAATCAATTACATCAACGCAAACTAAGATGACATTTAAACAATAAACGCCCAACTTTATATTATTATGCTAAAGAATATGAAACTTAAGTGATAAAGTAATTAAGTTGCAAACTTATTTATTACCTATTATTTTAAAGATACTTTACCAATTAATCAACTAGATTTTAGACTAGCTAGAAGGAGCAAGTTAACCCATAAAAATAATAACAAACTTCAACATGATAGCTAAACTTACATAAATCTTAACTACCAAAAGGGCAAAGAAAAGAAAATTAGAAATTAAGAATTGTAAAGAAATTTATAACAATTTAAACACATTTTTTGAAAGAAATACTTAAAGCTTAAAAATGTTTGTTGCTTTATAGGGACGATAACACGATATGGTAAATCGTGAAACTTCAACCTTAGCAACGAATTAATTTTGGAGGTCGTCTTTTAAAAAAAAATTGATAATAATAAAATAAGATACAAAGAAATTAAATATTATACCCTTAAAGAATTAAACTAAAATATAAACACATAATAATATTTATATAAATACACATAAAAATCCTTAAGTTAATATAGCTTTCGAGGAAAGGGTCGGCTTTGTTCCAAAATTTAGGAATTAGACCTCGTAATTCCTTTTGCTTTCCCATTAACTATAGGTTAAGAGATAGCATTCTTATTTTAAAAAAAGTAATTTCACCAAATTATAACAAAATGATTTATTTTATTTTTTTTGTGAAAAAGGCAATTTAAACGAAAAATTAAAAGAATGAAAGATCTAAGCAAGCAACAAAATAAATCCCCGCCCCTTTAAAATGTCCCTCACTATATTCGCATCTTTATACATGATTGTTACAAATCGAGACAATGAAAGAAATACATAAGATAGAATTGAAATATTTAAAATGCCCTCGTGATTCTTCATCCTCCGAATCCTGTGCGACACTTCAACGTACCCAAATAAAGGTAAGTAAAAGGAATACCCGTCTAAAAGACTCAACAAACACATGAAAATACATATATAAATACGAACAAAAAATGTCAAACATATAACACCCAAAGATTCAAAAGAAATAAAATCAACTTAAACTTACAAACTTCAAGTAACACATGAATCGCTTTTATTTTATTTTGTTAATCAATAACTAAACTAGAGAATAACATAAAAATAAATAACTCGGATGAACCAACCAAATTAGGGCCCATTTGGCAACAAGAAACACATCACATACCAATGAATCCTGACAGAGAAAGAATGTAAGTCTCAAATCAAAACAACCTCCTTTAAAATGTAAAAAAAATAATCTTTTTGGCTGTGTAATTGGTCAAGCAGAGAGAATAGTAAATAACAATCTTGCTAAGAACTAGTGAGGTCTAAACGTCTTTTTTTTTTTTTTTACTGTCCGCCCCCCCTCGGCATAAAGGCATACTTATATATCGAGAACAGAGTCTATCCCGGAAATAAAGAAAGAGAAAATATTTAAAAGAATCAATCAAGGGCCATAAGAGGAAAAGAAATAATTTATATAATCAATTAAGAAATTCTTTTCTTTTCTAATAAAAACAGATTCATATCTTTAAAGAAAGAAAATCTTTTATTAACAATAATGAGAGGAAGGAAGAATCAATCAAGGAAAAGTTTACGTGAAAACTTACCGAATTTACCCAAACTAGATTCAAAAAATAAAATACAAATAATAATAATAATAATTAAATGAACCGCAAACGGATTTTAAGTTGCCATGTTTAAAACCAAGATAGGCAATCGCATATCACGTATATTACTACTTACCATAAATTCCTTTTAAAGGGATACCAAGAAAAAGAACTTAACATAAATAAACTTCTAATTAAATCACAAATCTTATTTACGTGAATACAATTAGGAGTATGAATCAATAACGACTTCTCTTAGATAGAAACAATCAAATAACAATGTTTGTCAAATAGTTTTTGAAATTTCAACAAGTGGATTTCAAAACAATCTTATAGGCTAAACCATTCAACACAAAACTACCAATTAGACTTGTTTAAAGGAAGGAGATGGTCATTTGAGATATCGAAACTCAATGGACATTAAGGAGTACGGGAAATCGTCACTTGTAATCAAGTAAAGTAATAAACGAACGAATATCGCAAAAGACCGAGAGAAGCAGATGATTAAAAATTAGTATATGCCAAGGAGAGTATTATAACTTCGCCTCTAGTCATGAATAATACCATGGTAAGATAGTGACTATGAACCAAACAATGAAAACAGGGTAATCACATCAAAGAGAGATATGTTAAGGATTTAAAGTATACCAAGAAAATCATATAGAGTAGAGGTCTGAGATTACTACAAGTAGCATATAAATAGGTTAAGGTTGTAATCATATATCCGACTTGAAAATTGCGTATGAACATTCAATCTCAAACATATTAGCACAAGAAGGGCGCAAAGGAATCGAACTTCACCCAAAATAATTTAAATAACCTGATAACAACACTTAAACTAGATCTACAGTCTGACTAAGTATGACTTTTAGATCTGGGTCAACTGCTAAAGTGGGCATAACGACAAGAGCTTGCCAATATATCAAAAATCTAAAGAGAAATGATCTCGGAAGAACTTATATACATATAAACACAAATACATCAAGATAACAAAGTGTAATATATAAAGAGATGGTGAGGTCTGCTTTCCTCGAGGGAGTTCCGCTGCTGCCAGGTGCGCCGGTGGTCTGTTGTTTTTCCGGGTTGGCGAGGTGCTGTGCTGGTGGTGGTGTCGACTGCGAGGAGAGAAGAGAGGAAAGGAGGGCGGCGCCGGTTTGCATGTGGTCATTGGGAGATGAGGGAATATTGTTGTTTTCCTATGGAATGCGGTCGCCAAGAAAATGGGAAGAAAGTGTTGGCAATGGTGGTCACAAAGGAGGGGGATATCCGTTCGTGGTTTGGTGGCCGGCTTTTTTTTGAGTTGTCAAGTAGAGAGCAGAGGGAGGGTCAAGCGCTGAGGCTTTAGAAAGAGGGGAGAAAGGCCGGCAGGGAGAGGGCGGCGTTGGTTGTACGTGGCCGGAGAAAATGGGGAGAAGGGAGAGAGGGAAGAGAATCCGGCCGCGCTACTGCGCTCCGGCGAAGAGAGAGGGAAGCGAGGTGGCGCAGGATTTGGAGGGGGGTTTCGGCCGGAAATTATGGAGGTTTGGAAGGAAAGGAAGAGAGGAGCAAGAGGCTAGAGCTTTGGGTGCCGCGGTCGGGCAAAGCAGGGGTTTTCCGCCAGCAGTGGCCGGATTTAATGGTGGCTCCAGGAGGAAGACAAGGACGAGGGGAGAGGAAAGGGAAGGTCACCGTTGTAGAGGGAAAGGGGAAAATAGAAAATGTTTTGGGGGTTTGGGTGATAGGAATACAAAGGAAATGAGAAGTGGGAATTACTTGTAGCCATAGGATTAAATTAGATGGACTTACAGGATTGATCCTAGGTTCGGTCGGGTTACTGTGGGATTCAAGTGGGTCAAACCAATTAAACAAATGGGTTAATTAAATTTAATTAGGCTAGAATTGGATTTAACTAATAGCCAGAATTGGTCAAAAAGAGGTCGCACTGACATAAATTGAATAGGAAAGGGCCGCATTTGAAATAAATTGAATGAATTGAATGGAAAGGCTAGAATTTAAATAAATTGGATGTAAAGGAATTTAGTCGCTTATTAAATTAATAAAATACGCATTTATAGATAACAACATTAACAATAAAAATAGTTTAACTTATAGGAAAATCATTTAAATATTATTATTAATAAATAAAAATTATAAATCTTAGTATATTTATGTAAAATATCATATTATTAAATTATTATATTTATGAATAATTTAAAGACTAAAAATATAAAATCAAGTTATCAAATATTATAAAAATCATAAATTTTTTAAATTAAATTTCTATTATTTATAAATTCGAGTAAAAATATTAGTCAAATAAATTTATAAAATTTAGCAAAATTATGTAAATAGCTTATTAAATAAATATATATTTCCAAGATAAGGGTATATTAAAACGAAATACATTATATATGGCGAATTATTAAGATTCAAACTTAAAATTAATATGGATCATATATGTGCAACTGAACTAATTCTTACAACATTATGATAATAAATTATTTTATAAAATGTAAAAAGTAAGTCGAATTTTTGCGTAAAATAAATAAATAAAGTATATACATATAAGCAAAGATATTAAGGCGCATGGAGGTCAAAATTGGGTGTCAGCCATTTTGCAATACTCCAACCACTCAGATTTAGGGGGTGTTTCAACCCTGGATGCACACACCTTGAAGGTGACCTCCTCACTTCCAACACGAAATTTTAGCTCTCCGAGCTCCACGTCCACCACGGATCTCCCCGTAGCCAACAATGGTCTTCCCAAATAATGGGACCTTCCGCATCCATCTCGCAATCCAAAATAACAAAATCATCCTGTAGAATAAACTTATCCACTCTCACTAGCACATCTTTCTAGCACCCCACCGGTCTTTTTATTGACCTATCTGCCATTAGCAACCACATTGACGTCGGTTTCATGCTTCCGAGTCCCAATTTATTAAAACAAGTGGTGGGAATAAATTTATATCTGTTTTGTGATCACATAGAGCTCTTTTTAACACACATCCCAATTGTGCATGGGATTGTGAAAGCTCTAGGGTCCTCCCTTTTGGGGGGGGCAAGATTACTCATCATCACCGCACTACAGTGGTGCATTTTCTCTTCATTGCCTGCATCAACCACTTTTTTCTTTTTCAACAAATCTTTCATAAATTTGGCATACCTGGGCATTTGGAGTAAATCATCCACTAACGGTATATTTATGGACAACTTGCTAAACATGTCAATAAACTTTCTAAACTGGTCATCCTTCTTTTTCTTGGCCAGTCGTTGTGGATAAGGAGGTGGTATTCTTGATTCAACCATGTCATTATTCGGGGCCTTCATGCCCGCCTCTTCATCATTAGGATGGGGGAGGATTTCATCATCCTTTCCCTCTTTGTCCTCGTCAGTCCTTTCTTTATTCTTTGGAGTCATTGTCATTTTGTCGCCTTTATCTTCTTCAACTGATGCTATCAACCTCACTCGGCTTCATAGGGGCATCTCTAATCACCTTTCCACTCCTAGTGACAATGGTCAAACATTAACCATCTTTCTTGGGATTAGGCATTGTGTCACTAGGTAGTGTACCCTTCATCTGGGGGTTCATTTGAGCCGACAGGTGATTCATTTGAGCCTCCAAATGCTTGATGGAGGTAGAATGTGAACTCACTATTTGGGAAAGGTTAGACACCTCCCCTCTTAATTATTTCACCCCACTCTCGGTCACTCGACCTTCTTCAGAACTCCAAATAGCATTTCTTCAATTTTCAAATTGCTCGCATCACTCACGCCCGGCTGATTTTAGGGATTCCCAACCTTAGAAGGGGGAACATATGGATTCGAACTCCAATGATAGCGATCATTCTCTTGGTTCGGCTCTCTATTACCCCACCTTTCATTCCTTTCAGGCCATCCTTGTGGATCACTATTTCTCCAACCTTGATTGTCATTTCTTGGGCGCCATGGGCCTTGGTTTGCTCCTTGGAAGCCAGGTCAAGGACCTCCCATTTGGTTGCCCATATATTGACGTTCCTCTTCATATCTTGGCGGTGATAACCCTCCTTCATATTGTGAGGGACCTTGCACTCCCACAACATTTACCACCTTTGGTCCTGCTCCCATCACATGCTTGGTCATCAATTCTAGTTGTGTCATCATCTTAGCAAGATTTTCATCCCGCTCTTCACCCCGTTTCCGCAACTCTAATGCACTTACTGATCTCATGAGTGGACACACTTGTTTTTCTTGTGTGCCAAGTCCTATTGGTATTGACTAATATTTGTTATATTGAAGGGCTGGCATATTTCCAAGAAGTTTCTTAAATGACGATTCGCATCCTCACTTGGTTTTCCGCCAAAACACTGCATTTCCTATTGTCGGTGGTAGACGAATGGCTCCTGTCACTTCTGGCATCACCGGATTATCTTCCTCGAGTTCCATGTTACCCTCCACTGAGATATCCCCTGCTTGGGAGTGATGACTCATGTGGTTATGATATCCTAACAACACAGCAAACTTACATTAAGTAGCTACAATGCAAAACTATTTCAACTTAACAATCAACACAAGATCATCAAGTGCTAGTCCCCAGAAATGGTGCCATTTTTTATAACGTCCAAAATATATCCTTAATGCAAAGAATATACACGGCCAAAGTATCAAACACGTAACCCGATGAGTGTCCGGGTCGAACCCCACGAGGACTAGGGAATGATAGTTACAAGTGTCGATTGAGAAATTGATGTTAGCTTGCACCACATAGATTTAATATAAAAACAAAAGAAATTGGGGGAGTTGAAATTTTCAGAGAATTGTATTGATTGATTTAGTGTAATAAAATAGCAAGATCAGCTAAGTTGTCAATAAGGATGTGAAATACTAGAGGTGCGGTGTTGATGAAATACTAACTAGATTGGGACATGTCGGGTCATCTTATGAGTTTAATAAGTATAAATAATCTCGGGAAGTGGGTAATTATAGTTTTTCATCCTTTTAATTACCTCTCACTAGAGTTTTTTCAAACTTCTAGTCATGATTTAGCTCAACCCAATTTGATTTGGATTAGCAATTGCACTAAGTTCTAGCTATTAGCTGCTAATAAGGAATGAGAATGCAATTTCAGTTATTTTTAGACCAATTTCACACTCTCTTCTCCATACCCATTACTAAATTCTCTTCCAATACTTAATTATTCTTTTACAAGAAACAATCAAGCAAGAATACATAGACGCATATCATAATCAATGGATCTTCCTTTATAGATTGAATAGAATCTAATAGATTTACACTTGCATGAACAATATGAAGATGACTATAGAAATACCCAATTCAATTAAGTATTCATCATCACACACCTCTAGTTAATAATTTTAGCTACTCATAGTTAAGAAATCCAAAAACACATTCATCAATAGCATCATTAAATTTAATAGCAAGACTAGATAAATCAACTTCACAAAATAATCTCCAACAGTAGCTGAAACTTACTAGTACAAAGAACAAATAGAACAGAGTTGATTCTATAATTTTTAATCAGAATCTCCCTCTCTCAGCTAAAAGAATGTTCTTCAGCTAAAAGGGAAAACAATGATGTGATGTAGGCTTTGTTCTCTCTTCAAAAATGTTTATTTCTATCTCTCCTTCTGCCTCCCCAATGCAAAGTACTTTTTCTTTTATTTATATCCTAAAAAATAGGACACATTTTATCTCTTTTTCAATGTTGGAAGATTATACCCTAATGAGCACCATTCTGGAACCGGCGGAGATGCCAGCAGTTCGCCGGTTACAATCTGTGAACCGTCGAGCATCTTTTCTGCATCCTTACTCAATTCTAGTGAACACTGACATTTCACCGATGCCAATCCATGAACCACCGGGTCTTTAAGTTATTTTGTAGAACTTTGGGTATCTTTCGGCGACTGAACCAGCGACTCGTCGCGGGCAAGTCACGAACCGCCGGTGGCATTAATCCTCTAAGGCAATGATGTTCGGCCTTTAGTCGGCGTCTCACCGATTTTCATCTGCGAATCGCCGATTCACTCTCACTCTCTTTTTTTGCTCCATTTTTGCTCTTTTCTTCACATTTATTCATCTCCACACAACAAAAGTAAAAAGAGCATAAAATATAAATAATCAACTCAATAATAAAACAAAAACTCAAGTTTTAGAGACTAATGAGTTAGTAAATTACCAACTCATAAGAGTGTCCTTGTCCATAATATCAGATAAAGGTACTCAATTTACCTCTCAGTTTTGGAGATCGTTTCAAAAGGGACTTGGTACTCAAGTCAATCTTAGCACAACATTTCATCCGCAAACAAATGGTTAGCCAGAGTGGACTATTCAGACTCTCGAGGACGTGTTGAGAGCATGTGTGATTGACTTCAAGGGTAGTTGGGATTATTACTTGCCTCTAATTAAGTTTGCATATAACAACAACTATCAATCCAGCATTCAGATTGCTCTATTTAAGGCTCTCCATAGGCGGAGGTGTAGATCACCTAT
The DNA here is from genome assembly GCA_018107945.1 of Datura stramonium. Taxonomy (NCBI): domain Eukaryota; kingdom Viridiplantae; phylum Streptophyta; class Magnoliopsida; order Solanales; family Solanaceae; genus Datura; species Datura stramonium. The sequence goes on from JACEIK010002388.1 coordinate 167,890, forward strand.
TGATTGGTTTGAAGTTGGTGAAGCTGCAATGATAGGACCAGATTCAGTCCATGTGGCCATGGAAAAAGTTCATCTCATAAGGGACATATTGAGAATAGCTAAGAGTCGCCAAAAGTCCTATACGGATGTAAGAAGGAGGGAGCTTGAGTTCGAAGTTGATGATTGGGTGTTTCTGAAGGTATCCCCTATGAAGGGAGTGATGAGATTTGGAAAGAAAGGGAAACTCAGTCCCCGTTATGTTGGTGCGTACAGGATTGTGAAATGGGTTGGCAAGGTAGCATATGAATTTCAGTTGCCCTTAGAATTAGCTTCAGTCCATTCAGTTTTCCATGTATTGCTCTTAAAGAAGTGTTTGGCTGATCCAATTCTAGTTGTTCTGGTGGACAGTGTCGGTGTGAAAGACAGCTTTAGTTATAAAGAGGTTCTGGTGGAGATATTGGATCGGCAAGTTCGTAAGCTAAGGAACAAGGAAGTAACTTCAGTTAAGATTTTGTGAAGGAATCAGAATGTTGAGGGAGCTATGTGGGAAGTCGAAGCCGATATGATGGCTAAATACCTGTATTTATTCTCTTCTAGCTCATTTTCAGCTTAAGGTATTAGTTTCCTCCTTAATACTCTATTCAGTTTCATGTTCAGCTCATGTACCTCAGATTCTTTCATGTAAATAGATGTATGTATGGTTTGGGAATTCAGTTCAATCATGTAGTTTAAATTGGAATTAGTCATTTCATCAGTGTTCAACTTATATGATCAGTATTTGAGTATGATGATTGCATTGTCTGCTTTCTATATGATTTTCAATATTCGAGGATGAATGTTCCCAGGGGAAGATATTGTTATACCTCAAAGGCCATAAGATTAGATTCGAGGGTTGAAATGGAGAAAAATAGAATTTTCTGCACCAGGTCACAAAATGAGTCGTCCTGTGACCCGTCAGGATGACCATGAGTCGTTAAGTGACTCTTGGTGAGAAGTTTTGACTTGTTTGGGAATTTTCAAGTTTGAGTGACCACAAGTCGTGGTCAGCCGCACGAGCCGTTAGGTCACCTATGGTCAAGGACAGTTAAAGGGTGAAGGAAGGGCCGGCAATGTACCTCACGACTGGACACCACGAGTCGTGGTCAATGCCACAATTCGTTAGGTGAGTCATGGTCAGCAGTTGGTTAAGGATTAAATGTTTTTGGGCAGTGAAAGTCATGAGAGGTGACCACGAGTTGTGGTCATTGGTAACGGATCGTTAAGTCCCTCGTGGGGACCCTTGTGTGGAAGATGGGCAGTATTCATTACAACTGGTGACCACGAGTCGTGGTCACTGGTAACGACTCGTCCAGCCCCTCGTTGGGACTGGCAATCTGTTTTCCCCTGCGAAATTACTAAGGGTGTTTCTATCATTCCTAAGCCCTAGGGTCCTATACTACGTTGTTTTAAGTTATGAATAGTGAGTCTTAAGAGGGGTAAGTTCATTCTAAGCTACTCCTAATTCATGCATGCAAGATTAGGGGTTTTAGAGAGGTGATCAAGTCTAGTTCTTCAAGTTCTTCATCAATTTTTCGTTGGTCAATCAAGAGAGTTATAGAATCAGTTCTTCTCAGGTATATAGGATTATGAATGGGTGAAATTGTTCACACTCATGCTCAACTCCTCTCTAATACATGAAATTCTATTGATAATTCTATGGGGTTTTATCCCAATTCTTATGATCTATCTATGGTTTAATCCCTCTTATGTATAAATTCATGCTTTATGAATCATGGACAGATTTTTATAACTATTTCGATTATAAACTTATGGATTAAAATTTTTACAAAACTATGCCCAATTATGTATGTTTCATGATAAATCAAATTATGATTCCATTTTGATTTTGATGCTCATTAACCCATTATGATTTATGACTTATGATATGATTTCTCTCAAGTACTTGCCATGGATTTATGAAATATCAAGTATATACATGTTTTACAAGTGTGCATGGATTTCATGATTATGAATTTATGACTTTTGGCCAATTCATAGGCCCTTGTTCATGGCTAAACATGTATTTTAAATGGGGATCAATGATGATGTTATTTATTTGGACATAAATTTCATGAATGATGTTATGGTTATTATACGAGCCTAATGTGCATGTTTTGGGAGCAGTGTCTAGCACTGAGTAGCTCGGCGTTCAAAGGACTGCACTGGTGTCTCAAAACTACGTGCCAGCATAGGTTTAATTATATATATATTCCAATATTAATGGATCCCCTCTTCATGATATCACATATTGCACGTCTCTTTCTTGGAAAGCCTGGGATTACTCTACCCACTTGAGTGAGATAGTTGGGCATCATGTAAGGCTCTACCATGATGGTGTCGGTTATTGACGAGTTCTCCCACTGTTCTTCATGATTTATGCATGGTTATGTTTATGCACCTTGGCTCAAGTCATGTAAATAAAGCTTTTCTCTTATGATTATGATTATGATTGAATTACGAATGTTTTAAAAACCTTGAGTCTTATGCTTACATTATGATATTTATGTTAAGATCATGTTGTCCTACTCTTATGAACCCTTATGTATTTTAACTATCTGTTTTACTTACCTTGCATACTCAGCACATTCCACGTACTGACCGCATACTCTATGTTTTATCGTCTCATGATACAGGTCCGAGGGATCTTTCTCAGCAGCATCCTTAGCCCCTGTTTCCCCACTCATACTTGTCCAGCTAGTATAGGTGAGTCTTTATCCTCCGAGGACATTCAGTATCCGTGGTTGTTATCTCTCTTCAATTTCAGACTTATAAGGTTAGTTGGGGGTGTTGTTCCATCAACTCATCAGATATGTTAGAGGCTTTCAGACTTTGCGTAGTAATCAGCTTGTCATGTAAGATGTGAATTTCAGTTCTGATGTTATGTTATGTTTAGACTTCCACTATATTTATTATGTTAAACCTTCTGCTTTTATTGATTGAGTTAGATGTGTGTTCATGTCATGGGTCGACTTGGAGTCTCTCGGGCTCCTTGTCCCGTGTTTCGATTTGGGCCTATGTTCGGGTTGTGATAGTTTGGAGCAGTGTAAAGACAACTCCTCGCGTGAACCACAGTATGTGTAAATGTACGGCCAAGGACTCAATAGAAAATGCAAGTGACAGTGTAAAGAAAGCAATAACACATAGTGTTTTCAAAACAATAAGGAATGCAAGTTTGGATTTCGCTTGCATCCTTTCAAACAAAGCAGTTTATATTACACAAATAATAGAAAAATAAACAGCATGTAGAAAATAATATAATAAGAAAAATCAGGAAAAAGTGGACAAACATCCCCAAAATATTTATCTTAATATAAATATCCTAAGATCGAAACCTAAATGTCTAATATTCCCTAGCAGAGTCACCATATAATATACATATAATATACGAGAGTGATATATAGGGTGTGTATATATATTGACAAGTAGTGGTTTGAAATAGTTGAGTGAAATGTAGCAAAATAGCTTAAAACTATTTTTCTTTTGTGAAAAGAAGTATGGGGCATGTAAAAAGTAGAATATACATATAATAT
>JACEIK010002388.1:203667-214967 GCA_018107945.1 Datura stramonium
TTTATAATCTAAAAAATTATTTATCTATTTATCTTATTTTTGTGATTTTTTTTCTTTATTTTTTTCATTAATCAATTTTTTAGTAATTAAAAAAGTTATCATAGTTATTACATCTAATTGAGCATATCTCATAAATTATAAAAAATCTCCATCATTTTCCTTCTCTGCTTAAATACATGTCTCCTCAACTCCCTTCTTCTAATTCTTATGACTTAATGAATCTATAAATCAATCATCTATGTAGTTGTTGAATTCTCATTTTCACTTTTTTCTTCTTTTTTATTAGTATATCTTTTCTCTCTCTCTCTCTTTTGATTTTTTCCTTCATTTTTTAGCATCATGTGTTTAATAACTAAAAGAAAGAAAAGGTAAAAAGTGATATGGCAATATGATTGATGAAGATCATAGATATATTTATAAAAAGAATTTCTTGTGTCATAATAGCCAAACACAAGTTCATCAAAATGAAAAAGAAAGTTTGATTACGGTTCAAGATTCATCAAAGAGGGATGATCAAATTAATTTAGTACATATTCATCAAGATGAAGAAAGTTTAATGTCGGTGGAAGATTCATCAAGAGAGATGATTAGATTAGTTTTAAAAAATAGAAATTTGGATGATTTACAAATATAGATATCAATACACTTACTGTTGCTTATTTGAGTATTTTTTTATTAATTATTTCTCCAAATACAAGATATATATCCTTCAAGAACAAGACTCTATTACAAAAGAACAAGACTCTATTACAAGATTTACACTTTGTGTATTAGGACAATAGAAAATGATCTTCAACTAATTATTTTGTTGCTAATATAAAACTTAGTGGTGTTTCATTATTTAAATTTTTACCTTTTAATATACAACCTATATATTATGTAATTATGGTCTATGCTCTATAGCCTATTGATTTGACAATTCTATGGACAAAAATACCTCTTTTTTTGACTTCTTCTCATACAATTTCGTCTAATTTTTCATTCTCCCCTTTTGAATAACTTCTTTTTGGTAAATAAATATTTTATTTACACCACAATTAGGAATTACATCACTAAACAGAGGCTAACCCCCTTTTTCTCATAAGAAAAACAATCAGCTTGCTCTACTCTAGACTAGACAATGGTCTTACAAGCTAAAATTGCTAAACTGCTATTACATGCTATTATTATCGAATCAAAACTATTATACAAACTACTATGAATCTTTAGGGGAATCGGTTGATATAACTAAGTAGAGATCTCCAATTTGTTATGTCACTACCTCTGCAGTGTATGTTGATGTGCCGACATTTGACGACATATTTGATGCTATTAATTATGAAAAAATGCAAGTTCTTAAGTAACTTTTGTTAGATTTAATTGTGTTTGTGTTTCTTGTATAAGAAAATAGTCTCAAGATGGAGATGTTTGGGAAAAAGCCCAGAAGTGCAAAATTATGACGGATCATCAACGCTATGACAACCCATCAGCTCCAACGACAGAATCTAGAAGTTCAACAAAAATGGTACTTAAAGGTAACACTTCACTTGACGGCTCGTCAACTTAGTGACGGAGCGTCAGCTCCATCGTCATCCTTAAGTAGTGATCTCAATAAAAGGAGTTGTTTTGATGGTGTCTGTGATGGACCGTCAACCACTTGACGGACTGCCAACCACTTGACGGACTGTCAAATTTGGCATCAGTCCAGAGGAAATTTGAGTAGCTACTGGAAAAGCAACGTTTGATGGTCTAAGTGACGGACTTTCACCCTTGTGACGGACCATCAGTTCTATCATCAGGCGAAAGCGGGCTTCCATTTCAAAGTTTATGTTTGAATTGTCTGAGGCTATAAATAGGATAAGTTAGGTTGTTTTTCATCATAAAACTTTTGGAGAGAAACATATCCACTTTGTACGTTACCTTCAAAAGTTCTTGAGGAGATATTATCGTATTATTGGAATTACAATCAAGGTTTCAGATTTTTTTTTGTAAGTTGGATCTTCTTTGATAAATATAATTGCTGTTATGATTTCAATTATCATGTATGGCTAAGTTTCATTACTAGGGTTGTGTGCTTCATGGTAGATTGACATAGTTATGGTGATTATCACTTATGACGTGTGGATTAGTTTTGTGTAATCGTGTGCATTATCACTTATTTCATTTTGAATGATTTCTAATGGTTGCAAACATTAGAATAAACCCTAGGTTTGACTTTCTTGAGTACAAGGTATAAATTTGGAAAAAGAAGTGATAATAAGGATTCAAGGTTTTAACCCTTGTCTAATACTTAATTCTATAATAAGATTAATCAACTTAGATTAATTATCAATACTCTTTATTCATCACTCTTAGTTTGAAAATATAAGAGTAATATATGTCTGAATAGGTAGAGAAATGTTTGGATGGAGTAATTGAGTCAATAACCTGCATACCTAGCATTAAATGTATTCACTATAGTCAATCACTGAATGTCGTTAGGAAACCATGATGATCATAACCCTAGTTTCATCTATTCTTGGATTTAATAGTAATAAGTCATAGTTGGTGTCTCTTTCTTTGGATTGATATTGAAGCATAAAAAAATTTCCCAAATCCCCATTTTTACGGAAATAATTGACTAAAAGTAAATAATCACATAAGACCTAGTTTTCACCATATTTCCTGTGGGATTCAACTCCAACCTCGTTGGGTCTATATTTGACATCGACTGTGTTATACTTCTTATCATAGAGGTGTAATTTGGGTGTATCAAATTTTAGCGCCGTTGTCGGAGAATACACTTTTAGATTAAGTCAAGTGTGTTTATTTGAATCTTAGTCTTATTTCCTAATTTTATTTTTTATTTATTATTTTTGTTTATACAGGGTATAGGTCAGTGCATGCCTAGTACCTGAAGTCGGGGCGAACCGTTAACTCCTTAGAATCCTGGTCATTGTGGCAACTGAATTGTTAGAGTGGCAGGTTGAAGCCCTAGTTTATGTGTTATAAAGGTTCAAAAGGGAAATTGGGTGGTCTATAGCTGATATTATTGGGATCCCTGTAGGATTATGCACGCAAAGATTCAATTGGAGGAAGATTGTGTTCCAAGTAGAGAGCACCAACACAGACTTAACCCACTAATGCAAAAAGTGGTGAAGAAACAAATAATTAAATGGCTGGATGCAGGTGTCATATACCTGATATTGGACAGTAAATGGGTAAGTTCTGTGCAATGCATCCCCAAAAAAAGAGGTATGACCGTGGTGGCAAATGAGCGGAATGAGTTGATTCGTCTAAGACCAGCCATAGACTGGCGTGTTTGTATGAATTACTGGAAGTTGAACATGTGGACACTCAAAGATCACTTCCCAATGTCGTTTATGGATCAAATGCTGGATAGGTTAGCAAGCAGAGGATGGTATTACTTCTTAGACGATTATTCTAGATATAACCAAATATCAATTGCACCTGAGGATCAAGAAAAGACTATGTTTACTTGTCCTTGTGGGACATTTGCCTTCAGACTCATGCCATTTAGATTATTCAATGTGCCTGCAACTTCCGAGAGGTGCATGATGTCAATTTTTCTAATATTGTGGAAGACACTTTGGAGGTTTTTATGGACGACTTTTCATTCGTAGGTGACCCTTTTGAGGATTGCTTAGCTAATCTTGGCAAAGCCTTGAAGTAGTGTGAAGAAATAAATCTTGTGTTAAATTGGGAGAAATGCTATTTCATAGTGAAAGAGGGCATTGTTCTAGGTCATAAGATATCAGGAAAAGGCATCGAAGTAGATAGAGCAAAGATTGAGGTGATTTAGAAGTTACCTCCACCAATCTCAGTTAAGGGAGTAAGGAGCTTTCTAGTTCAGGTAGGGTATTACTGGAGATTCATAAAAGACTTCTCCAAAATTGCGAATCCGTTGTGCAAGCTATTGGAGAAGGAAATCAAATTTGCGTTTGATGAAGCTTGTTTAAAGGCTTTCTAAATCCTTAAAGAAAGTTGGTGGCTACCTCAATAATTATTGCTCTAGATCGGTCGCAACCATTTGAGGTAATGTGTGACGCAAGTGGAGTTGCACTTGGAGCGATGTAGGGGTAGAATAGAGAAAAGATTTTTCATCCCATTTATTATACTAGTAAGGAATTAAATAGGGCACAAAAGAACTACACGACGACTGAGCAAGAGTTGCTGGCTGTGGTGTATTTCTTTGAAAAATTCCGGGCATATTTGCTTGGCACCAGAGTGGTTGTGCATACTGACCATACTGCCTTGAGATATCTCATGGCAAAGAAAGATACAAAACCAAGATTGATAAGATGGGTACTTCTGCTACAGGGTTTGACTTCAAAGTCAAAGATCGTAAAGGGTGTGAAAATTAGGTAGCATATCATTTATCCAGACTTGAAGATGAGGGAAAGGCGGAAAAGGAAGAAGAGATTGATGACTCATTCTCTGATGAATAGGTACTAGCTGCATCCCTTGATCTTATTCCCTGGTTTGCTGAATTTTCCAACTAGCTTATCAGTGATATGATACCTGAAGAATTGAATTTCCATCAGCAGAAGAAATTCCTTCATGATGTAAATAAGTACTTTTGGGATGATCCATATTTGTGTAGGCTATTTGCTGATAATTTGATAAGGAGATGTGTTCCAGAAGCAGAAATGATGAGTATCCTGGAGTCTTACCATTCATCTCTGGTTGGGGCCACCATTGTATTGCTCGGAAGGCTCAGAAAATCTTGAAATGTGGGTACTATTGGCCCATGATACACCAAGATGCACATGATTTCGTAAAGGCATGTGATCAATGCCAAAGGCCGGGAGCCATATCGAGAAGACATGAATTTCCTATGACTCCCGTCCTTGAATTTGAATGTTTGATGTATGGGGCATAGATTTCATAGGTCCATTTGTGAGCTCGTATGGCCAAAAGTACATTTTGGTAGCAGCGAATTATAATTCGAAATGGGTGGAAGCTGTGGCATTGGGGTAGATAATGATGGGAAAAGCGTCACTGCTTTCTTAAAGAAGAATTTTTTTAAAGGTTTGGTAATCTTAAGAGCTATTATCAATGACAGGGGTTCCCACTTCTGCAATAAAGTTTTCAGTGCTGTGCTGAAAAAGTATGGAGTTAAGCAACACAAAGTGGCTACCCCCTATCATCCGCAATCAAGTGGTCAAGTGGATGTATCAAATCAAGAAATCAAAATCATCTTGGCTAAAACGGTGAATACTAATTACACAGAATGGCTCGAAAACTTAATGATGCACTATAGGCATACCGAATGACATTCAAAATGCCATTGGATGTCCCCATACCAGTTAGAGTTTGGAAAATCTTTTCATCTGCCGGTTGAGCTTGAACATAATTCTCTGTGGGCACTCAAGAAGCTTAACTTGAGCTGAAACGAAGCTGTAGCGTTTGAGGCTTGATCAGATAAATGAGATGGATGAATTTCGTATGAGAGCATATAGAGGGTAGCTTTATACAAGGAAAAGATGAAGATATACCATGATCGAAGGATTGAAAAAAGGGAGTTTAGCCCCAGAGACCTTGTGCTATTATTCAACTATAGATTCCATTTGTTTTCAGGCAAACTCTGATCAAAATGGTCTAGGCCTTTCAAGGTGACACAATTATTCCCAGCTGGAGCTATTGAGCTTGAAAATAAAAAGAAGAACACTTCAAAGTGAATGACTAGCATGTGAAGCATAATATGGAGTACCGGAGGAGGTAAAAGTGTGAGAGTTAGTGTACCTTGATGAAGTCTGAGTAGTCAAGGTACCCGAGTCGTGTCACGATGTTAAATCAGGTGCTACGTGGGAGATAACCCAAGATTGTTGCTTTTAAAATTTAGTATACTTGATTTGGTACTGTTCTTGTTTGAAAGGGGTGTTAAGTGTGCTGGTGTAGGTGATTTTGGAAAGTGGTGAAGGAACAATTGACGAGCCGTTAACATGGTAACGAGTCATCACTATGGACCATCAAAAGGGAAAGAAAATATGGTGTATTCTGGATAAGCTTGACGAATAGTTGATGAACTGTCAGATTCTTGACGGGCCGTCACTTTGTGTTGTTATAACAGATGGATATGAGGGGCTTCTAGATAAGCATGATGGCAGAGTTGATGAGCCGTCATTTGTTTTGTCTAAAGTGGTCATAGAAAAATAGGATCCTGGAAAAGAGTGATGATCAATCTGCGAGCCGTCACTTTCATGGTGGTCTATCATGTACTCTGTTAAATGAAGGAACTTGAAAGCACCATCTACATAAGAATGACGATCGAGGTGATGAAATGTCAAGTATTTGATGGACCGTCACTCCTACTATTATCTAACCAGGCAAGTTGTTGTTTTAATGAACCCCACATGATCCAACTCATACCCTTATGACCCGAAATTGACCCGATCCCTGCGCATTTATTCTAAGAACGTGTTTAAACATTCTATTTTTCCATATTCCCACTACTCTGAAGCTTTTAACCACGATACCTTCACTTCTAAACCAATAATCCTTCTTTCCCCTATTCAAACCCCCCAAACTCTTGGTCCTATGTTAGTAGCGATGATTAAAGCAACGCGAGATTTTATGATTCATCTTCCAAATACTTAGAGGTATGTTGTAATTTTTCTTCCTATTCTTAATATGGGGTAAGTGTTGAAAGTTAATGATGAGGGTAAAGTTGGAACAAGAGTATCTTCTTGAGTTCTCATGCTTAATTTATGTATTTGATCTCTGAGAAAGTCGGACAACACTTCGGGTTGATCTTGAGAAGAACTTTGGTTGATTTGGAAATCCTAAGGAACTTTAAATGGAAAATGGATTGTTCTTTGTTTTCATACCTAATTGTTGTATTTATGGTAACCCCTAATGGATATAATTATGTAAAATGAATATTCCCTATGATGGATTGAGTGATGACATTCTTAAGGAAAATAGTCAATTTTGTGCTTGTTTTAGTTCTTAGTTAAGTCCTTGGTTACATGGTAAGGGGAAGTCTAAGTACCCAACATTGTTGTGCACAAAATTGTAGCCTAACGAGATAAATGATGGGCCATCACTTGTTCAACGGACCATCACTGTCATCGTCAATAGTTGAATGCACATTGAATACATGTGACGGAGGAAGTAATGGAATGTCATCTTGATAAAGGACTATCACCACCGTCACTTGTGAGTTCACCTATGGGTTACTGGTTAGGCATGAGGAACAAAGTGATGGAATGTCACACTTGTGACGGACCTTCAACAATCACCGTCACTTACCTATGCATTTGTGTGTTTATTGGATACATGTGACGGTAGAAGTGATGGACTGTCACCCTTGTGAAGAACCATCACTTGAATGGTCAATCATTCGAGTTACTAGATACGCATGATAGAGGAAATGATGGAATGTCACTTGGGTGACGACTCGTCAGCCACTCCGTCACAAGTGTCAAATATCAGTTAATCGCTCTTTTTTCACAAGTCTTTTAGATGATTCTTGAAACTAATTATTCAAATGTCATAGGTAATCATGCCACCGAAATCCCAACCTAGAATTGGTGGCTCAAAGAGGAGGACTGACAAAACTGAGACAACACATCACCTTAGAGATGAAAACACTGACTCCAAAGAGGAGGTACAAGAAGTTGAAGCTAGGAACTATCACCAGCCTACCAAACTATATCCGCTACTAGAAAGTAGGTTACGACTCCCTAGTCTGATGAGGGAGACGATTCTTTAGAAAATGGATCCAGTTCAAATGGTCCAGGATCTGACTCAGTAGAAGAAAGTGACAATGAGGTCACAAGCAGTTCGACAAGGGAATCTGAACCACTAAGGGGAGATGTCCTCAAAGCTAAAATGCGAGGATTCAGGGATAGTCTGCACTCAAAATTTAAGAGGGCTGATAAGTATTTCTGGGAAGGCCTCACCACCACAGCGAGAGGACATCTCAAGCGGAGCATTGCTGAGGAAGTGAGGATCATAGACTTAAAGTTGTATGAGTACCTAAACACTGAGATAAACTGAGATATGGTATAACTTCTATGGACCAAAGGGGATAAGTGAGTCACTAGGCTCATACTACCCAAACATGACTCGTGAATTCTACAAGAACTATGTGGCGATTCTAGACGGTTTGTGCAAAAAGGGGCAAAAGGTGATAAACATGTATATCCAACTCATAATACCAATCCGTGGAGAAATGGTGGACATCTCAGCAGCTACCATAAATAGGATGCTATATGGACCAGAATTTATACCGTCAGATAGAACTTCGAATTTCAACTACAAAATGAGCGAGTAGCATAATCAACATCCATGGTTAGCACAGGTTCTGAAGGATGGTCGGCCCTCATGGATGAAAAATCCTAAAGAGAGAATCCTGAAGTCTTCACTAACATTTGCAGCAAAAATTTGGTGGGCAGTAGTGCAGTTTTGACTACTCCAGATTAGAGGAGACAATGCTTTAGAGAGGACAAGGCAGTATTGGTAGCAAGCATGATGTCAGGATTCCCATTAAACATAGGGTGATCATAGCAAATGAGATTCAAGGCTGAGCTATAAAATTATCTATATCACTGCCATTCCCATGTTTGATAACCCGTTTATGCAGAGAGGCGCATGTCCCGATATTAGCCGAGATAGATGTTGAGACGCCTTCTACCAAGAGGTATGATCTAGAGAAATCTAAGGACGAAACAAGGCACGAACTGAAACTGCACAAACCTAGTACCTGAGGTATTTGGGCCCAATGGCCAAGGAGCAAGAGTGGTTACGACTACTACTGACACAACTTGAGTAGCCACAGGGACGGAGCTAGTGTACCTTGTAGCCCCACTCCCCATATCCATACCACCCACATCCTATATAGGTGCAACAAAACCGAGAGTAGAGTAAGCTGAGGCATTATCTACTGCACCACAATCATCACAGTATGTACTCACGCTAACAAAATTTGCAAAGATGGTCCGAAAAGTAGACAACATAAGAAACAACTGAAGCTGTTCACTGAACAGTTGGTTACTTTTGTGGATAGATCTATTACTGTTGCTTTAAAGCCATATGTGAGCCTTGATGCTCGTATTGATGATATGGTGGCATGGGTGAATGAAAGACTGAAGGACCTTACCGTGCCAGACTTAGCAAAATTTGCAGCCAAGTTGAAGAAAGCTCAAGATGAAATTGCCAAGTTACAACAAGAGAGACAGAACTAGGAGTTCCTGATTCCAGTATTTAAGGAGTCGAAAGAAGATGATCCATTTATCGATCTTTCGGGTGAGAAACCTAATGCAGCAGGTAAACGCCCAAGAGAAGGTGCTGAGGATGAGCCTAAATCATAAAAGAGGAAACAAGAGCGAGCAGGCACAGAAAGAGGAAACAAGAGCGAGCAGATTTGCTCGAGGCTCATAGGCTATCCAGAGTAGACGAGGAGATGAGGCTCAAGGAGGTGCAAGCCTATATTGGTGGGGCCTCTTCTAGTTCAACACCCAAAGTCAGTGAGCAGCCTATTGGTGTTATGGCTTCTTCATAGTCACAGACTCTCCTTGCACCATGTACATCTATCGAGTCTATCCAACATGATACTATAAGTGCTCCGGTCACCACTAGCGCCATTGTTGAGGTCCTGGGGTTACACAGCCCCAGACTGTTGTGCCAAACTCCGGAGTATAAAGCTTCATAGGTGTACCGTACTTCTAGTTTTTAATTTTTGATATGTGCATTAGGGACAATGCACGTTTTTTTGATGGGGGTACCTATGTCGTTCACACCATATGAGGATTTTTGTTATCATGTTTCTTTTTCTCAGGTGTTCTATCTAGTAGAATCGACATGTTTAGGTTGTTTTGTGGTTGTTTCTGTAAAACAGAAGTATGTAAAGTTAGAGCAGTTATTGGCAATATTCTCTTGTGATTTAATTATTAGAAAATTAAGACCACCACAAACTTTGATGTGCATACATGTATCATTGTAACACAATTGACCATGTTAGATCTGTGCATGACATTAGTTGTATATAGATGTAGCAACTGTGCTTAAACTAAAACACATTTTGATAATTTGCATTTGATAGTGCAATTTTGTGCCAAGTGTGTGAGCTATTTTTCTATTTGTTCTTATCTTGTGCATGCATCTAGAACTTGCCTGGTTTATCTTGTTAAGGTTGTAGGAAAACTGACTAGGAAAGGATCATAGGTCATTTTTGTGATCAGTCCACGAAGCCTATATAACTAACCAAACAATGTTAATAATCCCTTGATTCCTGATTTTGATTCTAATTGATCCGTTCAGTTCATTAACCTATTTAGCTTTCTAATATTTTTTTAATGAACCTATTTTGGCTCTGATCCCTTCTTGAGATTGTGTATCTCAACTCAGGCAAATCACCTAAGTTGAAGGTGACTACTATAAGGGTGCATAAAAAGGGTTGGAGTGAAAAGAGTTGGTGATTGGAAAGAAGTGGGTGCGGTGTGGTTGAAAAAGAATAAAACAAGTGCAAATGAAAAGGAAAAAGAAAAGAAAAATAGTGTCATCTCAAAGAAGAAAAAGAGAATCAAGTAAAAACCACACCCGTCAGTTGAATAAATAAATAAATAAAAGGGAATAAGGGAGAGAAAATAGGAATGTAGCAAAAAAAATAATATAGTTACAACCACTCATTTGTGGATTAAACATCGTTAAATGAATGTTAATCATACAAATAATTGAAAGAAAGAAGAAAGGGATAGAGAAAACCCTAAGAATTTTCGTCCTCTCAACTGCCTGTAACCNCCAGTCGCCAAGAAAGGACGTCCCAAAATAAATGGGACTTCCGCGTCTGGCTCGAAGTCCAGCACAACGAAGTCTACCGGGAAGATAAGGGAGCCGACTTACACCAGCACGTCCTCCAAAATACCATCTGGTCTTGCCAAGGAACGATTTGCTAGCAGCAAGATCACTGTTTTTGGTCTAGGACTCCCTAGCCCCAACTTCATGAATACCGATGTTGGCATCAAGTTAATGCTCGCTCCCAAATCACATAATCCGCGATCTCGGATACTCTGCCCAATAGTTATCTATATTGTAAAGCTCCCAGGGTCCTTGAGCTCAGTGGGCAATCTGTTTTGTATCCGGGAAGTGCACTCCTCCGTAAGAGCTGCCGTAGCGTACTCAGTCAACCTGCTTTTGTTCGCCACGATGTCCTTTATGTACTTCGTACTTTGGCACTCCCTGCAAAACATCAACAAGAGGTAAGTTAATGTGTACTTGTTTAAGAACCTCCATGAACTTTTTGAAACACGCCTCCTCCTTGTGTTTCTTTAATCGTTGAGGGAACAGGGGTGGAGGTCTTTCTGGTTCAGCATCCT
>JACEIK010002389.1:5645-16492 GCA_018107945.1 Datura stramonium
CTTTGGCCGACTCACGGGCCCAATTCCATGGCTAGGACTATAAATTGTCAAGCATGTATGATTGTTACGATTTGACTAGCCACGCATGTCATGTATGAATTTCTATGAGCACGTTGCATGTTTTGGGAGTAGTACTTAACATCGAGCAAGTTCGGTGCCCAGGTTACACCCCGAATCTCAGAACTACTTGCCACCTTAGGTTATGTTTGGGACCTCCTCGGTGACTGTCCCCTATGCCCTATGGGGCCTTTATGAGTGATATCACGCTTTTCATGGTTCATATCCTTGGAAAGATATGGACGACTTCCCGACTAGGTTTATAGGTCGGGCTCCATGTGTGCTCAAGTGGAGTATGTCGGTTATAGAAATCTCCCATTGTTCCTCATAGTTTGATGCATGCATGATTTTGTTCTTTTGGCTCAAGTTATGTTTTATGAACTATTTTCCCTCATGTTATGACTATGACAGGTTTACGAATGTACTTGGAAAATCTTGAGCCTTACGATATAATTATGATTTCGATTTTATGATCATGATGTCCCCACTCCTAAAACTTTTATGTTTTAAAGCATTGTCTTGCATACTTTACATACTCGGTACCTTCCAAGTACTAACCCACAAATTTTCAAGATCCGGTTCGCAGGTTCAGCATCGTCCCTAGCGTGCGCTCAATCCCGCTCAGTCTTCAGTGGTGAGTCCTCATGATTCGAGGGATTCATGTTCAGACCTATTTACTTATCTTATGTTTTTCTTTTAGAATGTTTGGGTTAGTTGGGGTCTTGTCCCTTCAACCCATCTATCTAGTGTAGAGGCTTTCAGACCTATGTGTAGTATTCTGCCCTTACTGTTCGTATTTTGTTTTGTTGTTCTTTACCTCTCATGTTATAATTTTCAGTTAGTTCATGATTATTAAGTTAACTTTTCCACCTTATATGAATGAATTAGTTATATGCTCACACCATGGGTTGACTTGGAGTCTTTCGGGGCTCCTTGTCCCGTGTCTACGGTTCGGGTATACTCTCGGGTCGTGACATCATGCATGCAAGGTAGAAGACTTGAGAAGGTGATCTAGCCTAGCACTCATCAATTTCTTTTCAATTTTCTATTGGGAATTCAAAGAAGTGTAAGAATCAGCTACCAATAGGTATGTAGGGTTATGAATGGGTAATTCCCTTCATACCCATGCCCAATCCCTCTCTAAAGTATGAAATTCTTATGTCTAATCTATGGGGTTTTAACCCAAATGCATGAATCTCCTATTTCTATACATGGTTATGATTTAATTATCATTCTACTATTGAATTATGAAGCATGGGCAATCTTTACAATGTTTTTAATTAAAAATCATGTTTCTAGTTTTATAAATTAAAATCCCATTGATGAGATGTTCATGAAAGATGAGATTTGTGATGAATATATGATTGTGAGATATTATGATGAAAAGCATGATTTGAAGATACCCATGTTTACAATGATGTTTTCGATATGAATAGAGTATTTCCAAATATGTTAAAGCTTCGGGCAATGCCCACATGTTATGTATGAATGATGATTTTCCCGAGTTAAGCTTACCACATTATTTTGGAGCGAAGACTCCAAATTATACTTTCAGCTTATGGTATGTTTTGAGTTAAGTTTTTCTATGCATATCTTACCACATGGTTTGGGAGCGAAGCTTCCCAATTATATTTTCAGCTTATGGTATGTTTTAAGCTAAAGCTTCTCATATGCATGATTTCATATTTGAGATGTATTTGAGTATTGAGCTTCGTCAATAGACGATGTTGAGCTTCATTATAAAACTACGTAGAGCATATGCATGTTTTTGGGAGTAACGTCTAGCACTGAGCAGGCTAAGGGTCGATCATCCTATGCCTCAGAACTACGCACCAACGTAGGTTTATACTTATATATGTTACTTTGGGACCTCCTTTGTGAGCTTCCCCTTCCCGAATGGGCCTTCAACTTGATATCGATGTCATGGTATTGTCCCTAGCCCTAGAAAGGCTTTGGACGGCTTTATCCATTTGAGTGTGATAGTTAGGACCACGTAAGCTTTATCGTGGTATGTCGGTTAGAAGACGAGTCTCCCATCATTCCTCATGATGTCAGATATGCATATTCATTACTCATGAGATTTATATACATACATACATATATATATATNTTACTTATAAATATCAGAATTCAGCTTTGAGTCAATCGATTCAGTTATGATGTTATGAAGTTATGTCATGTTATGTTATGAAGAGATCATGATTTCAGAAGGAATGCATGAAAGCCCTACTCTCAGACTCTTAATGTTTATGTTATATTATGCATTGCCTTTAAATGATTTTATTTACTTAAGCATTTTTACTTACCCTGTATACTCGATACATTCCATGTACTGGCCGTATACTCTATTCTATATCGTTTCATGATACAGGGCCCGACTCTCAGGTTCAGCCCCGCTCATAGTCAGCTTATCAGAGTTAGCGTTTGCATTGTTGGTGAGTCCTCATCTCTCGAGGACTAGATATTCAGATTTCTTATGTGTTTAGTTTTAGTTTTGTTGAGTTAGTTGGGGTCTTGTCCCATCAAATTGTCATGTTTAGAGGTTTTTCAGACATATATATGTATTCAGCTTCGGATTTCGTATTCTGATGATGTGTTCAAGTTAGACTTCCGCTATGAGTATTTTGTTGATTATTCAATTTCTTGATTGAGTTAGATGTATGCTTATGCCATGGGTCGACTTGGGGTATCACGGGGCTCCTTGTCCTGTTTTACGATCCGGTCCTTCGTTCGGATCGTGACAGATAAGCATAGCAGTCCTACACTCCTTGACCACTAAGTCTGAAACTCTCAATACAAACTTGCTCATGCTAGCTCTCGGCTCGACAACCATCTTTGGAGTATACTTGGATAGCTAAATGAACTTTAAGGGATACTCCTGAACTGTCATGTTATTCTACTTCATGTTAATGAACTCTACAACCTTTGCTTACCTTATCTCATAGGGAAATAACTTGTCCAAGAAAGCTATCACGAACTCTTCCCAATCAACAAGAACTGCACTTGCCCTACGACCTTCCTTCCACTGCTTATGCCATATGCCAAATTTGCACTCTCCTCTTCGGCGATCCTCATAACCTAAGTAATCTTCTAGATATCATCAATGAACTCCTGTGGATCCTTGTCCACCTTTGAACCATGAAACTCTGGGGGGGTTCATCCTGGTGAAGTCTCACACTCTAGCCGCTGTAGCACTCCCGTTGGGGTTCACAAGTGCAACTGCCTACTAGTTGACTTGGATCGTCATAGCCTATGTCAATATATGAGAAGTAGCCCTATATGTGCATGAGACACCTACTCATTCAAAGGGTCTACTGCACCTGGTAGGGCTAGCTAGTTCCCGTTACCATTGCCATTTCCATTTCTTCTTTGGTTGGCTCTTTGGGGAGGCATTTTCTACAAACACGTATAGCATGAGTTAGAAGAATAGAGAAAGTTGGCCTTCATCGCATGATATAGAACATGAAAGAAGGGAAGTTTACTAAAATGTCTCGTAGCCTCTTCCTCATAAGTGAGGCACACTTCACACCCTTGGAAGATACTCTACTTAACATAGCTTTAAGATACCCTAGGATACACCTAAATCTGATGCTCTGATATGAAGTTTGTTAGGACCCGAGTGATGAAGGGCATACTTACGCACTTTTTAGACATATTTTTCCCATACTTTACTATGTTTTGAGAACAAACTATGTTTGTTTGCATGTGTTTATGCTATATATTTGTGAAAAATGGCTAACACGCATGATTAGATGCTTTCAAGGCTAAAAATAATAGATTTGGATGTATTTGAGGCTTTTGGAATGAATATGAAGAAGTTGTAGTGAATTATGCAAAGATCAAAACTTGAAGCAACGCAATGGCTCACCAGCGCAACCAGCCACGCGAGGCGCCCTGCCTTCAGCGCATTGACATGCGCGAGGTGCTACAAGGTGTGTGACATGGCAGCAGAGTTGGCACACTGTCAGGCGTGAAGCAGAAGCAATTCAGCGCACTGCCAAGCGCGACGTGGACTTCACTTCGGCGCTATGCCCTGCGCAACACGCCAAGGGTGTTCAATGGCCAAAAATGCTATCCTAATTCAACTAGGAAAAGGAGCTTCAAATCCTAAATCAAATTCGTCAAGAAACAAGAAAAACATAAATCTATTACTATAAATACCCTTTTATTTTTATGCAATAGCCAAGTTTTAAGGGAAGTTTTGAAGGAAGTCATATAGTGCTAGATACAGCAAGTCTTGGAATTATAAGTTTTAGTTCACAACATACTTTGTGACGATTGTGGAACTGTTCTTCCTTATTTTTGCAATAGTCAAGTGAGTTTCTTTCTATCATTGTTGTAAGTATTAATTTGTGCTTTTGTCTATGAATGCTATTTATTTACTTATAAAAATGATAGGATGAAACTTCCACAACTAGGGTTGTGGGAACCATGATGAATTAACAAACTAGGATTTGCACGAAATGATTCTAAACCAATACTAAACGCTTGTATTGTATTCTTTTCATGTTTAAACGTTTCTTAATAGTGCACAACGTTAGGACATACCTGAATTCTGTACTTGCTTGAGCCCAAAGAGGTAGAGATTAGAAAAAGAGAATTACAACAGAGCCTTGATCTTGATGATCATTGTATTAACTTGAATTGTGGTCGCAGGATGGTTAAATTTAGAACTAATTAATAACAGTTAAATTGAAATCGCTCATAAGACCTGACCCGGTGATTGAGTATAGTCATCCAATAGGGATGAACTAGTCATTTAGATGAACCTTAGTTATCAGTTCTACAAGTAAAGTATTGGGATAGATCACTAGTGTAAAACCCGAAGTAGTTAAGAATCCATGGGGAACACTTATCCTAGTTAATTGTATTAATTTGGAATCAACATTCAAATTCTCAACATTGTTATTTGTTACTTTTACAAATTCCCCCCTTTAGGATTTAATTGACTCAAAATCTTAAATACTAGCACTCTTCTATATCCTTCCATATTTCCTGTAGGATCAACTCCAACCTCTTAGTTGGGTTCTTTATTAACAACGTCCGCTTCATACTTCAGTAGGAGATGTGAGTTTGAGCGTTATCACCGAGCATAGACCCCGGACATAACACAGGACCTAGAACTATGAATGGCTCCAAGCTAACCCATGGTACATGCATAACGTAAGCATAAACATACACTAAGCGGGAGCAATCATCGGACACAACATAAATGAAATTCTAAGATATCATAAATGTATAAACTAGGAAAACAAGTCATACTGCTGAATATCTACACATCATGGTCTGAAAAGCCTCTAAACATCAGATAAGCTGATGGGACAAGCCCCTAACTAGCTTTGCTAAGTCTATAACTGAAATGACATAAAAGGGACATAAATCAAAATTGATGTCCTTGGATGATGAGAACTCACCAAAACTAAGTTGATTCTGGATCAAGATCAAATCTAATAGTAGGGTTGAGACTGTACACCCGAACCTATAGCATGAAATGATATATTACAAAGAGTATGCGATCAATACTTTTAACGTACTAAGTATAGAGGATAAGTAAGACGTGATATTAAGGAAAACATGTTAAAAATTATGATCGTGATCTAGTCATAAAACATGAGCTATTCATCATAATCTGAAGTATAATGACCCAAGGTTTTGAAGGTAAAATCATAAAGCTTAACATGTTTGAAATCATAAGTAGAACTCATAAAGTGATTAATGGGTCAAAAATACTATAGAACGTGATATCATAAATCCTGAACATGAAGGGACATGAAACATGAGGAATAGTGGGAGATTCTCATAACCGACATACTCCAAGTGAGCATCATGGAGCCCTATATGTAACCCTAGTCAAGAGGGTGTCCATACCTTGCCAAGGGTAAGAACCATGAAGGTATGATATCACTCATAAACCCAGTAGCATAAGGGAGACATTCTCAACTAGCGAGGACCCCTTAGGCTAGGGACAAGGGAGACAATCTCTACTGAAGAGGATCCCTTATCCTATAGGGGTACGTACTTCTGAGACCTAGTTGCGCTAAACTCCGTCCTACTCAATGCTAACTACTACTCCCAAAATCATATATAGTGCTCATAACCATACATGAAACTTGAGCTTTGCATGGGCTAGTCTAAAATAACAAGATAGATGCATAAACTGCTTGATATACATGAACTAGCCATGAAAATAATACTTAAAATACAGTCATGATACATAAGCTTGATATTCATGAGATTCATACATACTTGAATAAATCATAATAACTTGAAAATAAAGAATCATCAGATATTTTCATAAAAATCATGTAATCATAATTAGAATCATGAGAGAATTAAAACCATAAGAGATCATGGAGTTTTCCATCAAAAAGAGTCTAACCCTAGAAATTCATGAAATCAAAATTGGAGACTTGAAGAGTTGAATTCATGAAATTAGACTTGAGATTAGGCATGAGGGTGGAAGAAATCTCCCATTCATGATCCCACATAGCTAGCTTGAAGAGTTCTTGACTAGTCCTTGAGACCAAAGAGAAATTGAGAAGAAGAAGAACCCTAGTTGCTTGAGAGCTTTAAGGAAATTTAATCTTCAATCTATGGTATGTTAGAGAGAAATTAGAGTTTAGGCTATATTTAACCCTTAAATACCCCTCATATGAAAATCAAAATGACCTGGTTTAGGAGTTAAAAGCATAGGAAGTTGTGAAAATACCATTAGAAAATCACACTTAAAAATTGTCTGCCAGTGACCACGACTCATGGTGACCATTCGTCACAAGTTGGACCTGATTTATCACCTCTCTGATCCACATACAATGACTCTCTACAACAACTCATCCTTTCTTACCATGAGTCATCGTGTGACTCGTGGTCAGTGGATCCATCTTGTACATTCTCTGAAGTTTATCCCATGACCCATCACTTGCCACCACAACTCGTCACTTGAGTCGTTACGTTTGAAATATGAAAGCTCTAACTGCCTATCACGAGTCTAACCACAACTCGTGGTACCTCTAATAGGTCGTACCAAGACTCGTTCTGTGACAAAATTTTAGATTTTTCTGTTGGTTCCTACTCAAAGTCTAGGATCTGATCTTAGGGACTTTGGGGAGTTACATAATTATTTTATTCTGAATTCATTAAATCGTCAAAGTCAAATTTGAACTTATTAACCCAGAATGTTGACTTTGATAAAAGTTCTCATTTCCAAATTTTAAGAAAAACTAAATTTTTTTGTTGAAAACTCGCTTGATTAATTCGGGAATCATGTTATTTCTGCAACTCATAAATTGAATATAAAGCTACAGGGTAGGCCAAACGATAAAAAAAGGGGGCTCTAAACACAAAATGACTATGTGGATCGTTACAATAGCTAAGACAAAAATTAAAAACTTCAAATATGAGTGAAAAAATTTAAACACTAATCCATTTGAGCAAAGGCATATTTAGAATTTTAAGAGGATGGGTGTATTGTATTACTATTTGATTTGATTTCACAAATTTTTACCACAACTTAACGAACAAACTATAGTTAATATTATTATCACAATAAGAAAATTATTTACTTTACAAGCTATTCTAAGGGCTTTCATGCTTTAACAAATTGATCAATAATCACATCACTATTTGCTGAAAATCCACTTCACAAATTAAAAAAGAAATTAAAGTAAATTAAAAGGATGACAGTGATAGAATCAAGAAAAGGGTTGTTTTATTTGTAAATATATTGTTAAATAGAGAGGAACCTAAAGAAGAGAAAGCTTGACTTTTTAGATACTGTAAACAATGAAAAGATATAAAAGAAAACACAAATAATAGATATGGAAAAAGAAGAAAGAAAGAAAGATAAAAAATAAAAAAAAAATAAAAATAAGAAAGAAAAGACACGGAAAAAAAGTGAAAAGAAAAATATGAATTTTAAAACAGTTATGGTATCTGGTTGATCCCATTAGATTAACAATAGTGAACCAAACCAGCATCTTGTACATGGGTTCATATAGATTTATATAAGTTTTTGAGATAATACATAAATAGGTATTTAAATTTGGTTTTAATTGGTAATTAAGTATTTAAACTTTGAGATTGCATATCTAAGAACCTCAATTTTGTCTCGACTAACAATTAAATACTCCAACTAGTCCCTACTGTGTATCATAAATACCTAATGCTGACGTGGCACATAAATTTTGAAAGTATCTAGATAATCATTTTGTAACTTGAAGTGCTCAACTGATCCAGTGAAAACGAGTTAAGGTGCCTAGATATGCATCTCAAAACTTGAGTTCTTAATTGAGAGTTGATGCAAAGACTATTGTCCTCTATGTTCAAATACGTAAAATAGAAACAAAATAACATATATCCGAGACCACAGAATTCATTGTGTGTCCTTAAAAAATTTAATCCCCTCATTGTACTCGAGGTTTATGATTACTTTCTCCAAGGATAAAATGGATATATCTATTAATGGAGTAGCAGTACCTCAGATGCTAGAAACTTCATCGAACTCTAAGAGCAGCAACAAATCACACGACTCAACTATATATTTTTTTTGTTCAAAACAAAATGCAACAAATAAATTTGAGATAAAAAATTTAGATTTTAGAATTTTTTTATATATGTAACACCCCGAAACTTTTCTAGACCATACTCAGACACTTTAAGAAAAAATTCAGAAAGAAAACCAGAAAAGTTCGCCTCAGACGACTCACACGACGAGCCGTGGTTAGAACCAACGGACCATTGTATAAGCCGTTAATGCTCAGCCGACCCCTCCCTCCGAGAAACAACGGGTGAAACAGACGTCCCGTGGAAGCTTCCAACAAGCCGTTATTCGCACTCGTTGTCAGAAGCAGTGGCCAAGACGGGAGGACAGAACAGGCCGTTGTATCTTTCATTTTCTGGAGGCCCAGTTTCCCTACCTATTTCAACGAGAGGTACTAACGACACATTGGTACTATCAACGAGTCGTTGTAACCTCCCATGGTTTCAGTCTAGTAAGTCCAGCTTCGAAGATCAGAACCAACGATGGCTTCCGACAGACCGTTGTTTGAATCAACGGCCTGTTTTGAGGCCCGTTGTTCGGCAATGGGTAGTTTTTAGTTCTCTCTGCTAGAGGTATTTTAGTACTTTCTCGGTCTTTAGTCTTGAAACCTCATCGTTTTGGGCCGTATAGGAGGGAGTTAAAGGGTTGGAACGACCTTTTCCCTTCATTTCACTCATTCCCCTTTAAAGCAAAATGTAGAAACTCTAACAAAAAGCACAGAGCAGGAGACAGGGTTCGAATTTCTTCTCAGTTTTTCTTAGAGATTATCAACAGGATTTCTTCTACAGGCATGTGGGATTTAAATGAGGAGATTGTTCTCTCCTTGTTTCCCCCAAAACTCTTTCTCTGTTCACTATAAGTTTTAGTTCGGAGTTTACGAATGTGAAGATATTGTTATCATACTTTGCTTAATTCATATGGAATCTTATTCTATGTTAATTGTAAATGTTTTTACTTCAGTTTGTGACTAAAATGATTCCTGTTCTAGTGAAACAGAATTTTAGCCCTAACTCTTGAAAAATCAGAAAGTGGAATCCTGCTTAAGTATTGAATTCTCGAAAGAAATTGCTTGAATCTATCAAAGTTAAGGGTTTCTATAATATTTGTATGCGTAGAAAATTAGTCACATGTATGTTAGTCAGTTCTAGATAGAAAGAGTATATACTCTGTATTACTCAGAATGCCAGCCTAGTCTCAGTCAGTTCTTAGAAACCTCCGGGTTGACCAGAACAACGTCAGCTAATCAGTTTGACTACAGAAATCCTTGAGGTGCATGTGCTACCTCCCAGTTATCAGAACTCAGTTTCATTGGTCCACTAATCGGTCATGACATTTTATACAAACAACTCTGACTAGCCCTAGGACCCCAGTTCCAAATTTTAATTTGTTCTTTAGATGATTATGACGCTTCCAGATAAGCAGCTCTAGCAAGTCCTAGAACACCAGTTACTAAATTTGATCTGATAAGACTCTTAGAGTACTTCCAGATAAGTATCTTTTACTTAGTTTTGGGCCCCAATTTTGAGCTATCAGCTTAGAATTTTGTTTAGGTATTCTAGTGGGAGTAGGACTTAACACCGAGCGGGCCAGGGTTCCAGCGCACCCAGGTTCCTAGAACTACGTTGCCATCATAGGTTATAGTATTTATTGATCTGATTGGCCCCAGACTTTTGGGATCACCCAGTTCATGCCTCTATACCCTGATAAGGTATATTGGGTCCTACCGATGGGGCGTATACATCAGACTCCAGCTCACGTGGTTATATGTCGGTTATACACACTCCCACTAGTCATCCCAGTCCAGTCTCAGATTAGTCAGTTCAGTTCAGTGTAGTATCTCAGACTTAGGGAATGTCTCTGACCACCAGACAGGGTCATATTGACCATCTCGGTTTACTTCAGTTGTTTTAGTTCAGTATATTAGTTTGTCATTGCATGTCATTTCAGTTCAGTCAATTATATTCAGCATTATGTTTTCTCTCACTTACTCAGTACATTCAAAATACTAATGCATACTTTTATGTTGTATCATTTTATGATACAGTCGCAGGTTCTCAGACTCAGCATCGTTAGTCGCAGCAGTTCAGATCCTCCTCAGCAGCAAAAGTGTGAGTCCTCATCTTTCAAGGGCGTTATTTCATTCTTTCAGTCATTTCATTACTTTCAGTTAAACTTAGAGTTAGCTGGGGGCTTGTCCCAGCAACTCGTTAGATAGATGCTTTCATACACAGACTCGATTTTAAACTTTCAG
>JACEIK010002389.1:53480-96521 GCA_018107945.1 Datura stramonium
CCATGATATGTAGAGACAGATACGCCCACACACAATTTTGCATGGATATACAAGAGATATACTTATATAAATGGATGATATACATAGATATATAGGGGATATACACAGATATGTATCCCTCAAAAACACTTTCTTTTTTCCCCCCAATTTTAACATATTTATGGCTGCACCACCATCGCAAAACATATTCCAATTTTCTTTAAGAGAAACTTGAAATCCGGCACCCTAAAAAACGCATGGCCACAAGCCCACGACTATTCCAATTCATAGGCTCCCTAGTGCATAAAATTGCTACATAAAATTACTTATAGAGAGAGAAAAGGAGAACCAGAAACCTTGCTATCGGCAGAGACCGTAAGTTTACTCGTTAGGAACAGGTTTAAATTATCTCTCCTCATTTTCTTGGAATTTTCTTATCCATAATTAGCAGAAAAACTATTAGCTTTGGGGTGTGTTCCATGCGGAGTAAAATATTTTATATAGAAAAATAAGTTTTTTTAAAAATTAGGATAATCACGTCCCTAATAGAAGTACAGAAAACAAGTCCTACAAGTGATATTTCATATTGATTGTCTTTCTTACCACCTCATTTTCCCTTCATTCCCACCACTCCCACACCCTCTACCCTCCAACTCTCGTAATATTTATCTAGATTATTTTTAAAATAATATTTTTTTAATTACATATCAAACATAAAAAATATAATAATAATAATATAGAAAATAAGTTTAAAAATTAGATAATCAATGCCCCTAATAGAAGTTAGCGTAAAACAAGTTCTACAAGCCGATATTTCATATTTGGATTGCCTTTCTTACCACCTCATTTTCCCTTCATTCCCACCACTCCCACACCCTCTACCCTCCAACTCTCGTAATATTTATCTAGATTATTTTTAAAATAATATTTTTTTTAATTACATATCAAACATAAAAATATAATAATAATAATAATAATAATAATAATAATAATAATAAATCACTTATTTTCCTTAAATTGATAAATTGAAGAATCTGAGATTGAATCTCGATAGGATTTAAGAGACATCATCTCCATTTATATAGAAGAAGACTCACTTGGCTACGAGTGCCGATTTATTTACTAAAACTGAAAATTTGGGTTAAAACATGGCAATAAGAAAGGAAGGGGTATTTTTTTTTCCATTAAGGGTGCCAAATTTCCTTGGGAGAAGTGTAGTGATATTTGATTTTGAGATCATTATTTATGTTTATATTGAAAATTATAAATTTTAAAAAAACAAAAAAAACATGTAATTTAATTAAAATACAAAAATTAAAATTATAAAATTTATATTTGAAGCTTGGTCAGCTTTCGCAATCGCGTTTGAAATTTGGACTTGGCAAAATCAACTTCAAATATATATATCTAAAATTTCAGATATATATTTTCAGAATTAAAGTTTTTTTTTTTGAATTTGAACTATCAAACTCTATTCCTATTAATATTTTTAAACTTTTTTAACAAAATTCACTTAATTTAAACTTAATTTTTATTTTCAAAATTCAGAAAAACTTATTTTATTTCTCTGACACTAATTATGTGAAATTTTTTGTCCTCAATTTAGTGGACCCAAATCTTACACTTTTGTGTCTGACAAACTTGTGAGACAAAAAAAAAATCATACAGCTAGTGTTAGTTATGTCTAGGGGTGGGCTTAGTTTGGCCTAATTCGAGATTCAAATCGAATTAATTTTGGATATTTGAATTGAATTTTTGAATTATGGATTGAATTTGTACTTCATCGTTAAAATTTGGCGAATGCCGATTTAAGATACATGGATTTTTGGATATCTGAAAATTCAAAATTTTTATACATTATATTTAACCGTACTCAATTACTCATATCATATGTGTCCAATAATAATAAGTTCAATTTCCAAGATCCAATAGATTAATACCTATGGTCCATCTCAATATTAAATATGAAATTTTCTATTAATCAAATATAAAAATGTAAAATGTTTCATGAGTAAGTAAAGTTTAATACACTAAGATGGACGTGGTAGAGTCACCTCAATTCTAATTAATTGCGAAGTTATAAATTTCAAGGAGCAAACTATTAGGTGGATTGAGGTTGTTAATTGTTATGGTCTACCTTAAGTTTTCAAAAGCCAAAATCAAAATTCAAAATCCAAATCGATTAATCCGGAAAACCGATCTTGAAAATCCAAAATCAAGCCCACCCTAGTTATTTCAGATGTAAAATAAAAGTCTTTTAAAGTTCAAGACTGCTTCTTTAAATTTTCAGAAATGGTGATCGATTTTAGAAGTTTTCAAGTTTTATCAACTTGATTTGAACTCACTTTTCATAGACAAAATTCAGACATCACTTCAAGTTTGTAACAATAGAGATTTTCCTAACTCCCACTTCATATAGGAGATTCAAGACTCATTTGTTCAAATTAGTATACTTCAATTGTTATAGATGAGAAAAACACTATGAAGAAAGAAGCCAAGTATATAATTTTTCTTGGAAGTATGTCAATACTGGCCATGGATACAAGAAAATTTTAAAAAG
Source organism: Datura stramonium (assembly GCA_018107945.1). NCBI lineage: Eukaryota > Viridiplantae > Streptophyta > Magnoliopsida > Solanales > Solanaceae > Datura > Datura stramonium. The sequence continues at coordinate 56,020 of JACEIK010002389.1, forward strand.
TAATCGCGCTTCAAATGGATATGTAAAAGTAGGTCGCCCTGAAATTAATTACATCCCCTTCTAACAAGCCCAGTGTTAAGTTCTAAATAATACATTACAAGTAAACAGTGCACAAAGGATGCAGAATTATTAACAGAAGGGCCACAATTGCCTGAAATTAAACTTAGTGAGCCAGGCCCCAAGTAAGCATATTGGCCCCAAGCTCCTTTATGGTTTATAAAACTCCTACTATAAAAGAGTGGCTATATAAAGAATGACGTTGCCATGCTCCAAAGTTATGGCAGGAAGAATGACAATAACCTATTAGGCATCTTCTTTACCTAAAACTAATCATGCCCTGCACTTGAGAAGTTTTGGCAGGAAGAATAGCAGACAGCTAAGAGTATCTAACATATCTGCTGCCTATGTAATTGTCGCGAGCTCCATGAGCTATTTAGCTGTGAAGGAAAAAAATGACCGTTGGCAACCCTGCTTCCTCGACGTGAGGAAAATCAATGGTGTAATGAAGCCCGCGACTCTCATGTCGGGAAAGAGCACTGCTAACTACCAGCTTGGCACAACAGAAGAGATTCCTCATCTCACAAGCCTCTAATCCAACCATGGTCGGTTCTCCCAGCCATGCCAGGAAATAGGTATGTCTCCCATTTCAACTCCAACTCTTTGATTCTCTTCTCTGCAAGAGTTAGTCTTGAGGTAGACCTAACAATTCCAACATACTCCCACATGATTGACTGCAGTTCTTTCCTCACTTCCCTTGTCCGACAAATGACTTTGTTAAGTACTGTATCTCCTAGTAACATCGGGGCTACAGGCCGCGTCACCAACTTGAAGCACTGTGATCAATTAGACACATTCATGTGATCAATTGAAGGTACAGCTCTTCGTGCAAACACTAGTGCTTCAGCTAACGAGTTGTTAGCAAAGTCGGTTCGCACCATGCAAACCAGTACATGCAACTTCACAAGCATAAAGACCTCGTACATTAGTCTCACCGGGCCGAGCCCAGCACGGACTCCACCACACATGTAGTGAGCAGCAGGAACTACCGAATCGGCTGCTGTGTTATGTCTAACCTATAAAGGAGACACTCAGCAGCTATATTAGGAAAATGAGAAAGAACCTTCTCTTTGGGCTTGTGACTGATATCAAGAAGAACATACTCTTCACCACGCTTTTTGAGCTGGTCATCTATACTTCTTGCTACCACATCTCTCGGGGCAAGCTCTGCTCTTTCATCATACAATGGCATAAATCTCTCCATATCTAAGTTGTAAAGGATGCTCATCACCTCTGACAGCTTCAGTTATCAGAAAAGCATTCTCTCTGGTATTTGATGGTCTGACAGGAAGGCCTTCATCAGCCAAGGCAGTCGGGTGGAATTGCACAAACCTGACAACACGAGGCAGAGAATTGTAATTACTACTGCAACCTTCAGGCTAGTTCATCAAACTAGCAAACAAAGACTTTGTCTACCATCCAAAAAGATTATCAAAGGAGGAACATCAATTACAGAGCCAACTGCTAGTCTAGAAATCATTTTTACATCAATTTAATCCCCCCAATGAAGAATTCTGATGCCCTTTTATCCTGAAACTAAAATTGCATATCCCTTTTCTACATCAATTAAATCCCTTCCACGTCAATTAAATCCCCCAATGCAACCTTCCGGAATAGTTCATCAACCTCGCAAACAAAGACTTGTCTACCATCCAAAATATGATTAAAGGAGGACCATCAATCAGAGAACTGACTGCTAGTGTAGAAATCTTTTCTACATCAATTAATCCCCCAATGAAGAACTTTGATGCCTTTCCTGAAAAGTTCAAGTTGCATATCCAATATCATCCCGCACAACACACACCCTTGTATATTTAGTCAAAAGTGCAAATTTGAATGAATGCAGGAACGGAAGATTTTGTAGAATCAAGAAGGCAAAAGATGGATGAAATCTAGATTGGCAGATTTTACGATACAGCTCACTAAAACAGAGGCAGAAATATCCTATAATACGAATGCAACGCTGAGGATTACTTACTCCATGTTTGAAATGCAGGCTTGAGCTCGATGAGCCATAGCCATTCCATCTCCAGTGGCAACCTACAACCATCATATCAATATAAATAATAACTTTAAAAATGTCCAACATTCAACAAAGTTAAACTTTTCTCTTCATTAATAAACGCACAAATGGTCAAATATAAACAGATTATCCCACCACCAATTAGTTTCTCAAAAATAAAATGATAAGAGGCAGAACAGTGCCACAACAGATGCATAACCCAGGTTAGTACAACTTTGAACAATGTATCTTGCTTTTATTGTAATAGAAATAATTGGCGTATAGAATAAGAAGTTATTATATTCATCATATACGAGATAATAATCCACACTTCCAAGCAAAGGATCATCTGTTATTCGTCTACCCAGATCATCTGTTTTTACTTCTTTTTTCGCTTTGCTTTTTGGCATCTAGGGCAAGGAGCTCTTATTCTAATTGCACATTAGCTTAACATGCAATTGCTAGAGTAGAAAATTTGTAATCTAAGAAATGTTGTTTGCATCAAACTCAATTGATAAGATCCTTATGAGTTTACAAAGATACTTTGTGACCAATCTTACCACCAACAATTAAATGCAAAAGCATGCTAGTCATATGGTAAAAAAATACCACTATTAGCCACCCTGCACCAAGCAAGGGGGATTCCCTTCCCCACCTTCACCCTCCATATCACTGTTTAGGACTCTGAATAATCTTTACTGGGATTATAAGGAGTAATATTACTATAACTAACAACATTTTGGAGATGAAGATATGGGAAACCCATAACACCGGCGGATTAGTAGTACTAGGATAGATATGCCCAGCTCCACCTGATGCCAGCAAAGTCACTTTTGAAATGAATCTTACGACCTACAAATTCAAAGTAAGAGAACAGAAGCCTAAGAAATCAATTTATATCATTTTGACGATACTTTCAAATCATGGAGGTCAATATGAGCGAAAGCAACTGTACTGACCTCCTGTGTTTCCTGTTCAGTATCAACACCATGACAAACTATGTCAGAACCATCCTGCATTTGGCATACAAATTAACATTAGCAAATATTTGTTAATTTATTGAACAGTTCATCCTTTCTCAAAAAAACCTTATTGAACAGTTCAATTGCCACCTTTACACAACTATCATCATGTTCAATTGTCGTTCACTTGCATTGCACTGCTTGCTTAATCATATATTCTAGGGTCTATCTGCTCAGTTTGGACCAAATATAAGCAAGTGCTAAAAATTCACATAAGCAATATTTGTACAAACAACATAAGCAAAAGAATAATGCAAAGTCTAATTAGATTAGAGCAACAACCTCTTTGACCAAATTGATGCTAGAGCAGAAAGCCTCAATAATAACCAACAGTTAAGTTACTATCAAAGAATAAACTTACCTGAGTGGTCAACAAACTAGGCAAATGGTGTTGAAACACACATATATTAGATCCTTAACAAATCCCTTTCTAAAGAAAGCCCTTTCTATCTCTCTTCCTGTCATATCAGCAGCGTGGACAATTCGGCAATGGGAGTGGCCTTCCCAAGCATGCAGATTGCCATCCTCCCCATGATCAAACGAAGCACCCATAGCTATCAGTTCTCTACTCTCTCAGGTCCTTTCAGTACACAACCTGAAGAAAGGAGATGCATTTAAAAGAATGAAGATTTTAAAAGAGTAAAACTAAAAAAAAATTTAAGTAATAAATCAGCCATCTTGTAAATTTCAGACATTGATTTCATAAAAAGCACAACTATTGGACCAAGTTTTTCCCAATTGAGAAGAAAATATCCCATCAACCAATCACAACATAAACTTCCTGGTCAGCATATATACTTACAGAGACAAACTGAAACAGTACATGAGAAAACTAATTGGTGACCCTTAAAACATTGGAGGGAAGTGCCACGATACCTTTGTGTCTTCTCATTTTTTTTTGAAAAAGGAAACCATAGTACTATGGTATAAACTAAATGAAATCCCACAATCAAACCGAAAGACAACACAAGTGCATTTCCAGTCTTATTCTTATTTCTTCATTCTTGCATGTCACCTTCACCCTCTTCTCCAAATGTTCAGATACAGAACTCAATGATTTGAACCATGAAGAATAGGACTACCACTTACACTAGTGGAAATCTTCCCTATTACCAACCATTGGTTTCTCCATTCTAGAGCACTTTCTTCAGTTTCAACTTTTAAGCACTTACAACAGAAGTAAGGGAATAGGCATAGAGCCTTTCTTGTAGTATTGTTGTTTGGAATTTCAGCTTCAAATTAAAACAAGGTTAACTGCCCCATTGCTCTAACACTTTTCCAATTTTTGGCAGTTCTACATCATGAGGCAAAAGCCGTCTAAACAGAAAGTTCCTTCGGTTTCAACCTGAAAGATAGATGGAGAACTTTCCTATTCATCCAACCAAGTAGGCTGGGAAAAAATTGGAAAAGCAAAGGGAAATAGTCTCCAAAGAGAAAAAACTGAAAAGGGGCAACTGTTTCCACGGAACTGAAGAGACTATAATATTCTGGGGGCTTACTCTAACAGTCTCCTCATCACAGAGGTAAGCACCTGCCACAATTGTATCTTGCATGGCTCTCCACTGAACTGTAGGGCACAGCACAGCACTTACACCACCTTGAGCATAGTTAGTGTTACTCTCATGAGGCTCGGCCTTGGTTATCACAGCCACAGTTCCATGTTTGGCAACCTCAAGAGCATATCGAAGGCCAGCAATTCCACTACCAATCACAGCAAAATCAAAATACCTAGTTGAGCCTTCTCTCTGGAAGCATGATTGATTGTTCCTCTGTAAGACTTCCAGTTTGTTTTCACTTGACATTGTGGATACTTACTTCTATGAACTTGCAAGACTTTGGAAATCCAAGAAGACCTGGAAAAATAAATTAGCACATCACCACCACAAAATGGACATAATAACCTTTCTCTTTTCCAAGGAATCAGGAAATGACTCCAAAAACAAAACTTTTAGGATTCTGTCACCTCATGAAAAAAGATATTACTGGTTTGCCCATGTAAACAAAGATTCCTTCAGTAAGTTTCATTCGTAGATAAATAGTCCTACAGACAACACGTGAATGCCTATCACTATTACAAATTGGAATGAAATATCATCTTAAAAACTCCAAAATAAAACATTTTGACAGTTGTTTGTGCAGAAGAGAGGAGAAGGTGCACTACAAAGAAATATTACCATACTCAGGGAAAATAGAGAGAGACGAGAGATAGGTGAAGAAGCATCGTCATAATACATACCAATGGATTTGGCTTTGCATGCCGTTCTGTGACTCCACATTGGAACGGCAATGAGCTTTTCCATAGCTATTCCTCCAGTAGACAGGTTCTTCAAATGTAATTGTCCACTCCTGAAGCTATACCAGCGTTACATGACTCCTTACTGACTGACAATCCAGGCCTAAGGAATTGGTATCAGGAGAGCACTCCCAATTCTGAGGTTAGAGTATTTGTGAAACTAAACATTTAAAGATCATCTTGATTACCAAAAACAATCTGAAGAGGGCCAGGAGTTGAGCTAAACATTGTAATATTACACTGGTATTTAGATAACTTACCAACATTAAGCGCATATTTCCACAGTTTATGCTATTTTTTTTAAAATAAGGATTGATGTAATTATGGTTGAAAGTTGTAGGCAATTAAATATGCAATTACTTCCTACTTCTTAATTTGTCTAATTCACTCCTAATCTTGAATCAATCGTGTTTGTACTTTGGCTTTGCAAGATGTCTTTCATTTTTTGAGTACCTTTAGACATTTTTCAAGGTCAAGCTAATTATACTTTTAAACAATTAGAATTGAAAAGATAGGCATTTTCTTAACCTTGAATGCCTTTTAAAGCATAATAGTCACGATAATATTGATGGTTTTAACCAATTCTGGAACTAAAAGTGATAGCAGAAGTACAAGTAGAAAATGATACTCTAATCATGTGAAGTCTTAATTCTATTTTTAAATGTTTAAATTGCTTATAGAATAATTTTAATAGTTTTTTGTAACAGTTGCCTCAATTAAAAATTGAAATAAATCAAAACTGAAACCAATAACAACGATATCCCTACAAATGGGCTATTTTATTGATTATCAAAATATAATTAACTACCATGCATTTTTAAAAAGCTATAAGAAAAAAATCAAATTTTTATTAGATGTCACTTCCACCTATATCTGGTTAGAGAAAAGATTTGAAAGACAACTGTTTCTTACTGTATTTTTGGGCTAGGATTTCGTTGAGCTTGTGTTGTTTGCAGCAGATGATGGAAGAGTAAGCAGAATAGTGCTACAGGATCCTTTTAAATCTGATTATAAGGCATTCTCATGAACCAAACATCCCCAACTCAAGAAAATCCCCAAAACCAAACAACAATACAAAACGGGTTATCTATCATTCCAAATGTAAAAATACCTTGAAAATGGGGGTTGGAAGTACGTCAAGTGAAACCTAAATTGAAGGGGTAAAGCCAAATTGGAAGGTTCTTGGAGAGAGAAGAGAAGAAAAATTCTAGTTTTGCTAAACAATGGGCCTATAAAGTGTGTTGTATGCACTTTCCAAGTTGTAGCATTTAGGGCGTCAGAGAAAAAGCAAGGGCGGAGGATCCCACTCGCTTTTCCTCCACAAACAAATTGGACAAAAGGGAGATTGAGTTTGAGCCTTTGCTTTTACAAATATGTAGAATCCAAATTTGCTTCTTTTGAACAAAAAGAATACACGATTAAGTCCCTCTTTTTACTTTCCTTCTCGCCCTTTGCTTTCAGCTACTTCCCCCTTTCATTCTTGCACTATGTTGACTGCATATTTGTTAAATATTATTATTATTTAAATAGGTCATTTATTTTATTATTTTTAACAGACTAATATCTAATTTTTGAAAATCAATTTAAACACGTAAAAATTTTAAATAGGTCACGTCAATTAAAAATTCACCTATTAAATAACTCATCCAACCTAATCTACCTGACCTATGACCCTTTCTTCCATTAAAACCCACAAACTTTTAACCTAACCCATTAATACCAAATAAAATCTCATTCCCACCCAATTTCACTGTCCATTTATACTCCTCCAAAGACCTAAACCCATCATCTTTTTCGCTTTCAAACCGCTTCCCAATTTCACCGGTTCGCTTATACTCCTCCAAAGACCTAAACCCCATCATCTTCTTCGCTTCAAACCTCTTCTTCATTTCAATAACTGGGTGAGCGGCATAAACGGGTAATTTCAACTTTTAACGAAGGCATTGAATGTAGCTCTTTTCCTAAAAATTGACTAAGCATTTTGACCTTTTTTTTTTTTTTTATCTTATATTTCTTTTGATCGCTCTAATAAATGATACCAAATAAATATAAATTTTATATTCTGATTGGCGCTCGTAATTAGTTTGGGCTGACAGGCCAAAAATTAAAAAAGGCCGACCTTACCTGAAATTAATATGATTAAACTGTTATTGGGTCTAACTATCTTGGAATCTTACTCGAATTTTAAAAACCATGCTATTAATGTTCTTCATAATTTTTAAATTGAATACATTAATTTCAATATTTTTGCAAATTCCACCCAAGATGGATGGTGAAATTTAGGCTAGACCCTACTTATTAGTATTTATTAAAATGAGTAACAATAAGAGGAGTACATATATGATAGCCTCCATATAGAATTGAAAAGTGTTAATAATCACCCATAAAAGGTCTTTTGAGCAAAGGATTATAATCAAGAGAAAACTATTCCTTACACCGCTATGTATTTGGTGATAACTATACAAAGATAGGGGTGAATAAGCGACGCCGACTTGGACGGCCAAAATAGACTAGAAATAATAATATTTAGCTAAAATGTGTTGTAAGTAGGGAATTGAATTTAAATGCTGATCATAACACAACCCGCCCAATCTTAAGTTAAATTTTAATTACTCTATTTATTCTTTTACAATCTTTTTTAATAATTTATAAAATTAATATTTCTTTATATGACTAAATATAACATATTAAATAAAATAAAATATTTTTTAAAATATTTTGACAAGATTTCATGAATCACCTAGCCGATATCGTACAAACTACGAACTAAATGAAGTCAATGGAATGGGAAGGGCTAATAAAATGAGTAGGTCAATTATCACCCAAACTTGAGCAAATTGGGCAAACTCTTTATGATCTCACATGTTGATTTTACCACCTCTACTATATAAGCAGGTTAGCATCATTAATAAATGTAATGATTTTCTTTTTGGCTTAATTTTGAAGTTTTCGATGCCAATCATAAATTAACCTCATACCCAATCAAAACTAAGAAGGAAAAGGGCCAAATATATTCTTCACTTTTGTTTATTAGCTAAATTTTCTCCTAGCTATACGATAGTAGCTAAATATGCCCTCTATTGCTAGCAAAGTAATACGCAAAAATGCTCGAATTTTGAATGTACCCCCTTAAATCAAATAAAAATAAATTTTATTTTTCTTTTGGGGGTTAATTAAGTTTCTAATCCATTCCAACTCTTAAACTAAATAACTATATCACATTAACCAATTATAAATTTCTTAACCCATTTTTTCTTTTTTAATAATATTTACTCTACTTAATAAACCTATTTCCCTAATTCCACCACTATAAGATGCAACTTGTATTCTCCAATAAATTTAGGTAATGTGACTACTATTCTCCCGTAAAAGTTTTATTTTTTATTTAATGGTTCCACCTACTCTGGAGGAGTTTTGGCATGACTCCAACCTCGTATTTCCAAAAAAATTATAATTGCTACTGAGGAGGACATAAACCTACCTCCGTAACTTTGTGAGGATAGGAGACTAGACGTCCTAGGGATCCAAGATATAGCAAAAATATCTTGCCCAATTAAGACTATGGTTGGCAAAGACTGAGGAATCCAGCTTCTCTTTCCTTGATACTGCCAAAAAAGTTAACTCCGTGTCATTGGTGAACAAATTTATTCTTCCTTTGCTTGAATCTAAAGTTTGAGATTCCTTCAAATCTTTCCAACTTCTTGAGGCTTTAACCTTGGCGTATAAGGAAATGTACTTCTTTGAAGATGGCATCCCGTTATATCCCTAAGCCCAAATATCAGACCCTGGAGTTGAAACGAGAAAAACTTAAAATCTAGCACGCATAACGAATCGTGCGGTGACTCCGTTAAAGTACAGCCCCACGAGTCGTGATATGACTCGTGGTGAGGTCCATGTGAAGAGTTGGAAATTCGGGAAATGGGATCCCCACAAGCATGACCATGAATCGTGGCCATCCTCACGACTCAAGCAGTCGCCGGAGAGGGTGTTTGAGTAAAGAAGAAAAACGAGGATGTTGTACTTGAAGGAAAGACCCTGTGGAGTCATGGTCACCTCACGATTCGTAAGATGAGTCGTGACCAAGCAGAAATAGTTTTATTAGGGCTAAGGTAGTGTACTGACATGGTAACTAATAGTCGTGGTCACTTGGTAACGAGTCGCCAAGTCTTCCATTACGAGCCCAACATGAATTGAGAAGCAAAGTGAACTTAACGGATCATGCCACGAGTTGTGGCCCCCGAGGACGAGCCGTAGGGTCCTTTGTCGCAACTACCGGTAGTTTTTTTTCTCGAATTTATAAGGGCTATTTCTTAATTTCTAAGCTTTTAAGGCCTAAACTACGTCATTGAGTTATGAATAATAATTTTTAAAGGGGTTAAGTTTATTTTAGGCCATTTTCATATTCATTCATGCAAGAGTGATAGTCTAGAGAGGTGATCAAGGAAATCCTTCAAGGTCTTTCTTCATTTCCCTTCGACATTCAAGCAGTTGTTAATCACCTATAATCGTGTATTTAGGTTATGAATGGGTGTTTTAATTCACACCCATTCCCAATCTCTCCTAGTTCATGAAGTTTTATTTAAAAATCCTATGGGGTTTTATCTTAAATCTTGTGGAATTCTAATGTCCTATCCATGTGTTATTACTTCTCATATTTTACACCATATTTTATGAATCACGACGTATTTTACAACTAATTTGATTATAAATTTGTTGAATTCAATTTCTATTAAATTATGCCTAATTATGCAAGTTCTATGATGAATCGAGTTATGATCTTTACTCCAATTGTTGATATTCATAAACCTATCATGATTTATGAGTCATAGTATAGATTTATTCAAATGCTTATTATGAAATTATGATTTAAAATGTCTATACATGATTTGCAAGCATGCATGAACCTCATGATTTATTAATTATGTTTTTTGGCCAACTCTACGGCCTTTACCCTCTCATGGATAGTTCGCGTATTTACAAGCATGCTTATGATTATCATGATTTAACTAGCTCATGAATCTCATGCATATTATCCTATGAGCACTATATATATTTTGGGAGTAGTATTCAACACCGAGCATGTTCAGGACGTAGGTTTTTGTTCCGAATTTCAAAACTACGTGCCACCGTAGAACATGATGGGACCTCCTTTGTGACTCGGCCCCCTTTTTCCAAATGAGCCTTTCTAGTGCGTATATCACGCCTTCATGATTCTACCCTTGGTAAGGTGCAAACACCCTCCCGACTAAAGGATTTACGTGTTCTACTCCACGTGGAGTCATACGGGGTATATTGGTTATAAGAATCTCCCATTGTTCCTCATGATTTATGCATGCTTATGATTATGCACTTTGGCTCAAGTCATGTTCAATAAAGCTTTTCTCTTATGATTATGATTAAGGACACTGATTAATGTTTTGAAAACCTCAGCTTCTATGTTCTTATATGCTAATTATGTTATGAGCATGTGGTCTCACTTCATGATCTCCTATGAGCTTTGATGTATTTTAAATGTTCTCTTTTTACTTATTCGCATACTGTACATTCCACGTACCGACAAAGATACTCTATGTTGTATCGTTTCATGATACAGACCCTAGCTTCCTCGGCTCATCCCCGTTCATAGCCTGGCTAATGAGATAGCATTGTACGTATGTTGGTGAGTCCTCATTTCCCGAGGACTATATTATTCATTTTCTTCATGTATTTTCGCTCAGCTTGTCGAGTTAGTTGACGTCTTGTCCCATCAACTCACACTTAGAGGCTTTTCACATATGTATTGCTCTCGCCTGGCGATTGTGTATTATGTTGTTATGTTTAATTTATACTTCGCTAGGTTTATCATGTTTATTCTAATTTTATCGATCGAATTACATGTATGATTATGTTGTGGGTTGACTTGGAGTCTCTATTCTTGTCCCGTGTTGCGATCCTGGCCTTGTTTGGGTCGTGACAAACTTGGTATCGAGCCATAGGTTTTGAAGTGTCCTAGGGTGTCCGAAAGCTACGTAAGTAGAGTCTTTTTCCATGGGGGCGGAGCCGCGCCACACTTATATTTAAGAGGTCAGCAAGACTAGAAATGTTCCCTTCTTTCATGATCTATAATGTACGATGAAATGTCTTCTTTATCCTTTAATTCATGCTATTCGCGATTGCGTAATCATGGTTTTCCGAAGGATAAATGGTAGGAGGAATGGAAATGGAGACGGCAACGAGGATGGCAAAACCCGTAACGGCACCAAAAGAGGTTTCACTCGCTAAGGAGCACCAGCCCCATCGTAGCTAGTTGCCCATGTTGAGTTTCAAAGCTTATTCGATGCTGGTGGTACCTGACCGGCCAGTCAAGTACAGAAGCTGCGCATTTTCCGAAATGGCAATGCAAATAAGGCCCGAGTCGTGATTTCTTGAGAATGAACTCACGAGTTTCTGGTCAAAAGTAGATAACCCACCCACATGAATTCATCGATGATATTCTCAAGATCACCCAGTTATGGGGGTGACAACGGGAGTGCGTTGATTTGTCCTCTTATCGCCCGAAATAGGTGTCGCATATTTGGTTTAAACAATGGAGAGATAGTAGGGTCGCGGGGAGCCAGCCCTATAGGTTGGGAACTTACGCAGCCTCAGACCTCGTTCTTCCTCGAGACGAGGAACCAAAGACTACCGAGTGTGTAAACCGGGGCTAGCCGTGATAAGGCCTGCCAGAGTACGCCAGAAGTTCACCCGCTATCCAAGTATGCACTGTGAGTTAGTGGCGGCACTGCAGGGCTCCTGGTGAGCCAATTTATTCATGGAGTGGCGACTATCCGGGATAAGGATTGTAGGATCGCTATGCCGCACCAAGACATAGATTTTCCCCCGATAAGGTTGCATGCCCAGCAACGGAGACAAGTAGTACGGAGGCGCAGAGGCCAAGAGGATAGGATAGACAAACTGTGGGATTTGTCACCTAGATCTGGGGTGGAAAGCGCCAACAATCTCACTACAGTCTTTTTTCTCCAACACTATCATTTATTAAAACACCATCTAGATCACGAGGATCAAGAAGTGAGTTTGATTTGAGAGGCTGGGGGGTAAAGAGAAAGATAGAGCGCACTTTCCCAAACCTTGTGCAAGGTGCTGTAAGAATCACCTACAGGAGGTGCCTAGTTGGCTCGTACGCTTGTTTTGGGTGTGGAAACCCAGACACAAACTTCGGATTGCCCTTCAAAAGCACAGGGCGGCGGAGCTCGTATGCCAACCGCTAGTTCGCACGCCTCTAAATAACATCGTCCCCGCAGGGCGCTCTACTAGTTCAAATGGCGCCAATGCCGTAATAGGTTTTATGCCCTTGCGAATGGTCAGAGCAGGATACGTCTCATAATGTGGTTACCGGTATGTTACGAGTGTTTCACATTGATACTTATGCTTTGTTAGATCCAGGGGCTACCTTCTCTTTTGTGACACCTTATATTGCTAGTATTTTTGGGGTCATTCCCGAAATTTCTGTCCGAACCATTCTCAATCTCTACTCCCAAGCAGACTCGTTGTAGCTAAAGTGAGTGCATGTAAGTTGTCCGATCACAATATTTCATAAATTCACCTCCGCAGACTTAGAATTATCCATGATGGACTTTGATATTATTCTCGACATGGATCAAGCAAACGCAGCCAGCTCTATTAATTGTGTGTTCCTGCCAAAGAGTTCGATTTCCGGTGAACCAAATTAGGAGTGGAAGTGGTAGTTCACTATGCCTCGTAGGGTCGTTTCATTTCCTACTTTAAGGCCAGGAAGATGATTTCTAAAGGTTGTGTGTACAACGAAGTTAGGGTTAAAGATGTTGAGTCTCGAGACCCCGACTATCCGGTCGGGCCCAATAGTACGTAAGTATCCGTGAGAGAATCTACTCTAATGATTTGTCAAGAAACCCCCCGGCGGGAGATCGATTTTGGTATCGACCCTTCTTTCCGACACGCAACCATATCTATTCCTCCTACATAATGGTCCAGTCGAGCTAAAGAAGTTGAAAGAATAATTGAAGGACCTATTAGATAAGGGTTTCATTAGACCGATCAAGTCCCCACTGGGAAGTACGCTGTCCAAAAGAGCATATGTCTTTCGAATATGTATTGATTATCGGCAATTGAACAAGGTCACCATCAAGAACAGTATCATCTACCCGTGGTTGATGATTTATTTTACCAGCCTCAGGGTGTCAAGTATTTTAAGATAGATATCATATCCGGTATCACGCCGTAGTTCCTGGAGAGGATATCCCGGCATGCTCTTAAGAATGCTGTAGATGGTCATTATGAGTTTGTAGTTATGTTCCTTTTGGACTAACGAATGCTTCGTAGTTTTTATGGACTTGATGAATGTGGTGTTCAATCTATACCTAGATATGTTCGTGATTGGTTTATTGATGACATCTTAATATACTTCCTGAGCAAGGAGGAGCATGTCGCTCATTTGAGAATAAGGCTTCGCATTCTCAAGGATCAATGCTATGGTGCCAAATCTACATGAAAGTTTTGGTTGAACTCCGTAGCATTTTCGGGCCATGTGATATCAAGGAAAGGCGTGGATTCTCAAAAAATAGAAGCTTTGTTAATTGGCCTAGACCAAGTGAATCCTTCCGCATATTCGTAGAGCTTCTTGGGTTTAGCCGGCTATTATCGGAGATTTTTGAGGTTTCGATCGATTGCAACACTTTGGACTAAATTGACCTAGAAGAAGGTGAAATTTCAATGGCCGGAGGCCCGTGAGAAGAGATTCTAAGAGTCAAGACCCGACTTACTGGGCACCACGTTGTTAACTCTACCTAAGTTACCGATGGTTTCATGTGTATTGTGATGCTTGAGGATCTGAATTTATGTGTATTAATGCACCACGGAAGGTTATAGCATATGCCTCTAGACAACTAAAAGTTCACTGGCAGCAATTACCATCACACTAATTGGTCATACAGTGATTTTCCAGATATGGAGACATTATTTGCACGGATCCATAGCGAAGTGTTTACATCATAAGAGTTTGAGCCATGTGCTTACCCATAAGGATTCAATTCGCAAAGGAGGCGGTTGGAGCTACTCGCGACTACGATATAGTGTGCTACCATCCTATAAGGCTGTCGCAGAGCGGATCTATTCTAATAGACTCTTACAGAGTGTGTCTCATGTGGGATTTAGGAAAAAAGGAGCCGGTAAAGGATGTGCATCGACTCAGGCGCCGGGGGTTAGGTTGGTTGACTCACCCAGAGCGTTGTTGTTCCGTAACGAATTGGGAATTGGGCTTGTTTAGTGGACTGGGGTGTAAAAGCTTAGATAGCTGAGGACCCGATTTTAGTAAAGTTAAAGGAATCCTTTCAAAATCGAATATAGAGGTCTTCTCCAAAGGGGAGATGGTGTGTGCTTCTTGGTACGTGTTGACTTATGTTCAGATGTTAGATGATTTGAGGAGTCGAATGTTGCACGAGGATCATGGATCTAGGTATTCAATTTATCCAGTGCCACCAAGATGCACTACGCACTTACTAGAAGTCTATCGGGTGGAATGGCACTACAGGACATCATGGAGTTTGTAGAAAAAATGTCCAAACCGCCGCCAGCAAAGGTCGAGTACCGAGACCGGAGCGTGGCTTCAGGACATAGTATTCTACATGAAACGTAAGAAATAAATATGGACTTCATCATTGTGTTTACCTCAGATCACAACAATATGACTCTATTCGGGGTTGTGGTAGATAAGTTGACCAACGCTTGCCTCCATTTTCTAACGGCCAAAACCACTGATTCTAATGGAGGATGCCAAACTATATATCCTGAGCTAGTTCGATTGCATGAAAGCCCTTATCCATCATTTCATGCATGTGGTTACCCAATTTACCTCTCGCTTTGAAGGTCATTTCAAAAAAGACTTTGTACTCAAAGTAAGCTCTTCCATGACAACATTTAACCCGCAAACAGATGGTCAAGAGAGTGACAATTCGTACTCTCGAGGACATGTTGAGAAAGTATGCATAAAATAATTTCAAAGGTAGTTTGGATGGGACTATTTGCCTTATCTGAGCCGCATACAATAATCTTTCGAGCTCTTTAACTATTCAAGCTTCTTCCATAGTTATGATCTTATTTTCGCTCTCTGCCATCTGCTAGGCCTCTCTCATCATCCACTGATGACTCACGATGGCTATAGTTAGAACAATTGAAATCTATGTCCTGATCTTCTTCAAGACTGTCTCACTTATTAGTTTTAGGAAGGTACTGTCAAGGCTGGGCTGGTTCTCTTAAAGAAGGAAATATTGTCGATATTGATACTGAAGTTACTCCTGAGTTCCCGTTGGCTAACATCATTCCTTATTGTCTTTGTTGTGGGCCTTTTGAAGATGTAATTGTGTTCTCCTTATTAATCCTAATATAGTGGTCCTTGTTCTTCATCTCTTTTGAGTATTGTGACTGTGTGTCGTTGTTCCACCTGTTTGTGAGGGTTGATGTTCGCCTTGTCCATGATCTCATCCCCAAGTGGTTCACCAAAGGTCGCATTCCTCCGTGATTTTTTTCCTATTTCTACTTTCCTCCTTTTGCTTGTCAACCGATGTTACCTTTGAACTCTCCAACTTTCTCTTTTCCTTTCCCCGAACTTCCATACGAAAGTAGGCATTTTTTGTGTTTGACTTGATTTTTCTATAACAATTCAAAGTTTTTTTTTGTTACTTCTCATCCCCTGCTTGATTTGATCCCCGCCGCCCTCGCTAGGTTCTCTGTGCTTTTCTGGTCTTTCACACCGCTTCTTTTGATGTTGTCACTCGTTGAAGATTTTTATCCTTATTCCCTTTTTCGAGACTCGTTTGAAAGCCTCTTCTTCTTTATCCCTCTTGATCTTTCCTTTGTTCTTGTATCTCTCTTTGTGCTTTGATTCTTTCTTCCCTAGTTTTTGTCCTACATTGGCTCTCATAATGACCTTGCGTTTTACAAGAGAGACAATAACTCTGAAAACCCACACATTCCTACACACAAAGGGGGTTAATAATGGTATTTTCTGCATCGCTTGCTGCTATCATTTGTGTTGCAAATGACTAAGAATTAAGTCCCACAGAAATATCAATATTGATTCCAAAGGAAAAAGGAGAGGAAAAAGAAATTAAAATCTTGTTTCTTCAGTTGGGATAGGGGAATTATAATAGAAAGAAAAAGATAGCTTTTTAATCGAAGCTATATTTCTTTCCATCTCCTCTATTCTCGTAGCAAAACATTATTTAAAAAGAAAAGCGAAAGTTGTTTATTAATAGCAGTTTAATTTGATATATGGGTTATTTAATTTAGGGGTTGGGTCGGGTTAAAAGAAGGAAATGAATTATTTTTAAAAATCGGATATTTTTATTTTATTTGAGAAATTTCATTTAAAATAGAGAAATTTTTACATACTTTACTAATGACAAAAGTATATTTGACCATATAATATTAATCTAAACAAAAAACAAAAATATATTTGACCTTTTCCCAAAAATAAATGAGATCCTCAAGTTTTTCCTCAATTTTAGCAAAGTGACTAACAGCCTTATTGCCTCTTTTATAAGTATGGACAAAATTACACTATAAGTAATTTCAATTTAAAATCCCCATTTATAGTAATGCATTAAATTATAACCTTTGTTTTCCAAAAGTCTACTTAGATATTTTGCCAAAAACTAACACATATGTCATCCGAAATTCTTTTAGGTCTATTTGGAAAACTAGCAGGGAATTAAAATTGGTGTAATTAAGTGAGAATGGAAAATTATATAATTTAATAATCATAATATAATAATTATGATGATCCGTTTGTTTGTCGCGATATAATTATAGTAAATTACAAGAATACTATTTGGTTGCATAAATATAATTACACAAAGCATTAAATTTTAAAATAAAAATTAATTATCAAAAATTAAAAGTTAATGTTTAATTTGTCTTTGTAAATAATACTAAATTAAGTATTTAAGATACACATTATTTCTGGAAAGTATATTAATTAAAACATATTAAAAAAACACAACTTCAACTTTAAAATATTTTAAATAAGAAATTATATATATATATATATATTTTCAAATTAATAATATTTTAATTTAATTAATTATAAAAATTAAAAATATACTTTTTATAAGAACAAATATGGATGCATGTTTGACAAGAAAATTATTATAAATATAATGCGATAAAATTATTCAAATGTTTGACATAAAGAAAAAATCTAACATTTCTAATTGAAAAATGAATGGCATACAATATGAAATAACAAGTCAATATTGTTAAAGTAAATTAATTGAAACAAAAAAATATAAATATAAGTTCAAAATTCAAACATAATAATTTTATATCAAATTTAAATTTGAATTTAAAAATATCTCTTTTTTAATTTATCAATTTAATTTAAGTACATATAATTCAAAAGAAAAGAAAATCATAAGTATATAACCTCATTTAACAATGAAATTCTACTTTAATTAAAAACATAGAATAATAACGCCAGTTATACTAGATGAATTAGAAAAAAATACAAGCAATTATACGTGAATCATGAAATGGGAAGTTGGAGAAATAAGAAAAAGGTAAAATGAAAAAAATAATATAAAATGAATAATATTTTAAAATTTAAAAATATTTTTAATTTTTTTAATTTTTTTAATTTTTTTAATGATTTTGAAAAACAAAATTAATTGAAAGGAAAAAAAAACAATGTACTTACGCTCAATTACCAATTCTTAGAAATTGGAGAGTGTAATTCTTTCTTCTAAATGCATAATTTCTAATTAATCAAGTAATTATTTAATCAAATAAATAATTATACTTAAAAAATATAAAAAAACTAAAAAAAATAAAAAAATTAATTCAAATACTCAATTACCAAAAACTAGGAGAAAAACCAAAGCAAAAGTTCCAACTCTAAAATGTCATTAAAATTTAATGTACCATATATTCCTCACATTTCCCAATGAATAGGATAAGATGAAACAAACCGGGGTTTGCTTGACTCCACTTTATCTCTTCCAACTACGATTCCTTATTTCCTTAAATGTGATATTGTTAATGGCCATTGATATTTTTTTTATTATTATTATTTGGAATATAGTTATAATAATATTTGAAATTTAAAAAGTAAATACATGGGTATTTTTCTTTTTATTCATTTTTTAGACAATAAGGCGCGGATTACAAAATAGAATAGCACATCCAGATGAGAGCCACCATTCTTCCAATACACAACTTTCGGTCAATTAATTTAGAGATTTTTTCATAAATATCATTTTTTAAAATAATTAATTATTTCATTTATAAAAAATATATTTAAAGTATTTATTTATTTACTCATTTTCATTATATATTGTATATTATAATGCAAAATAGTTATACTTTTGTAATTGTTATTTTAAAAATTGTATTTATGTAACACCCTGCTTTGCTTGGGCCGATAGCTTTAAGACAATTTTAGTCTTTTTTTTTTTTTTTGAGAAAATTACATGTAAATAGATCAAAAATTAAATTAATTATATAAAATGATCTGTTTCATACTTTTTACCTTGTAATAATCAAATAACACAAAATAATTATAATTCATGCCAGAATTATAAATTTAAAAATTTTTCATGTATAAAATATTTTAATAATATATAAAATATACTCGCGATAGTATCTTTAATCCATCTCTCCAATCTTTCTAAATAAATTCATAAAATTTCTCAAAATATATAATTAGATTTGTTATATATTTATATAGTCATTTATAATTGTGGACCATCACTATAATGATATTGGAAAAAAAGAAATCAATATTTTAAACTATAATTTCACCTGTGCAAAAGGTGTTGGCCGAAGAGCTATCCAGGAATAGTTCATTTTTAGATTATTATTTATATTTTGTAATATTATAAATATCATAATTGCACTATAAAGTTACATAATATTAGTTATAATAAAAATAAAAATGCAAGCGAATAACATATTCTACAATAATTGATAATTATTAATTATAATAAAAATAAAAATACAAGCGAATCACGTACGCTAAAGTAATTATAAATGAAAATAAAAATATAAGCAAATCACGTATTCTAAAATAATTGACAAGTATTAGTTATAATAAAAATAAAAATACAAGTGAATCAAAATAATTGATAAGTATTAGTTATAATGAAAAATAAAAATATAAGCGAATTACATACTCTAAAATAATTTTAATTTCTATGTCGAGACTAATTTTATATTTTTATTTCTTTAAAAACTGACTAATTTTTATATGTCTATAACCAAAAGGAAATTGGTACTATATGACAAATATGCTCACTAAATGACACAAAATCAATGGCGTAGGCGGTCCAAAGGTTGTTCGCTTGAAAAATATTACATACCTGAAATCATATGAATACATATTAATATATGGGAAAAAGACCAAAACTACTTTAATCATACAAGAAATGGCTCATAAATATCCTCATTCCACTTTTTAATTTAAAATACTTTCAATCTTTAGTGTGAAGATTTAATCGCTGTGCATTTACTATGAATCAGAAATAAAGTTTACCATACTGTTATAACTTTGGTTGTTGCGCATCAACCAACAAGAACTCCAGCAACTCAACCCTAAAAAATTGTCACCATCCCACTTATCCTTATCAAATCACTCATATCTTGTCCTCATTCAACAGTTTATACCCCATTCATTATATAAACGATTGGGACCAAAAAATCCTAATTTATCTAAACTTCAAAAAATCATACTCTCACTATTATTTCCCTGAACATCTTCATAATCGGGCAGAGTCACCTTTCACTTTTTCTTAAAACTGGTAACTCTCTCTCTATATATATGTTTCGTAAGGAATTAATCAATACATAAATTTTAATGAAACCATGTTTACAAGTATGAAATATATCAATACATAAATTGTAATGAAGTCATATTTACAAGACTACTTTCAAAATCTAGGATTCTATATCTATAATGAGTCTAAAACATTAACAATAAAAATAAAATTATTTGAAAAATATCTGGTTACACCAAACAATATCAACATATAATTCAAGTTGATTTGCTACATACTATTCTCTGCATTCTCAAGAGAACTAGAGTTCTCTCTTTTAAAATGGTCCACCGAATGCAAGTAAGAATAATTCTCCATCTACTTTTGTTTTAAGCCTGCAATCCTACTTCTTCCCAACTCTGGGGTGCCTTTATGATCTTTCAAGGCAAAGACCATGAAATGCCTTTGATATTTAACTCTAAATTGATGGCAAGGGACAAAGTCCCCTCGGTATTATAGCAGCAACAGGGCGTCGAGGTAGGTCATGATTAATAAATTGTATATACTTATAAAATTAACGGGAGAAGGCATGAATAGGCCTTCGTGAGTGGTGTTCGATTGGATGTCACCTAGAATAACATAGAAAAGTATGCATGAGTAGTGTGTTGTGTATTATAATCGATACATGATTATAAATCAGATAAGATTAACGTAAGAGGGGTAGATTGATTATGTGTTAATTCGGTTATAAAGTTGGATGAATCATATTAAAGTTTGAAAGGAGAGATGAGATCAATAACGCCTATTACACATGTGATGTTGGTGGTGTGTTCACATCATATTCATTACATCCTTGTAGTCTTAATAGGGAGGGAAAGTGGCAAAGTACTAGTGCTTGGTCTGTAATAAAAGATTTGTGAACTAAAGAGCAGTGTCTTAGTTAAGAGTATTGCCATATTATTTTTTAAAACTGCTAGTGAGGATGCCTATTGAGTAATGGTGTATGACCGTACTTGTTTGAATAAGTTGTTAAATTATTGGAGTATATTTAAATATAACTTGTGATTGTGGTATGCACTTGTGATAATTTATGTGTACTTGTCATTATTATCTTGTGTAATGACTAAACAGAGAATATAACTGAGAGATGTGGATGATAATTGAGGAACACCAAAGTATTTTGAAATGAGTGGCTTGAGCTCAAGTCCAATGTGAGCTTACAAACGAGCGATTATATGATGGATGAGTGACTCGAGTCCGATGTGAGCTTATGGACGAGCAGTTATATATATAGAGCTTATGGAAGACCCTCTAGAATGTGTACAGATGAGTAAAAAATGTGCTCTCAAATTTTATACAGAGTAAGACTGGTGAGATATAGAGGCTATACAAGTATGGATATAATTCCCTGATTTTGTTGTGATTGCATTTTATTTCAGATTGTTGTGATGACTCTTATGTCTGTTCACTGACCTACATGTCCGTATTGATTGACATTAGTTTTGTCTGAATATGATTTAATTGCCTGATTGTCATTGATTACTTGATCCTTGGAGGCTCGGTGCTTATGTGTTATTGTGCCTTTTTTTGTTGGGTCGGCTATGAATGTGGATGAAAAGTCTCTGTTAAAATAGGTGTCAAGAACGTGATATTCCATGCGAGTTAAATTGTTGGGTAACTGGTCATGGACATGTGTAATTATGATGGTGCTAAGTCGATTCTTACAATTATCTAAATGAAAATGAAGATCTAAGGCTTATAGCTAGAGACTCTTTTGGTAAAGATATTTCTAATCTTATATGGAATCATTGAGGTGATATGGTAGGTTATGACTAAGTGACATAAACTTATTGCATGAAATTAACTGTTGATGTTGTTGATTTTACACTATGTTGCATGAACTAATTTTAATCGACTAATGGTGCTTACCAGTACATGTGGTGTACCATACTACTCTTGCTACATCCTTTGTGAGATGTAGGTTTGTTACAGGTTGTTGAAGTTTCATTGTCGAAAGTGGTGGGTATTCATCATCAGCTTCTGCATCTCTTTTTCCTCAGGTAAGCTGTATCTTTTATTTTTTCATTACTCTGATTAGAAGCTCTTTTACATGTCTAAACTAGGTCCTCAGGATTTACTGTTTGAGATTATAATGTAAAATAATTTTGAAATTTTCAATTGATAACTTTTATTCATGAATATGTTCTTTTGAGAAATTGTGTTTTAAAAGTGATGGAAGGTAAGGGTTCTGCTATCAGACGAGAGTCGAGTAGGTGTCTCGACGATTCGGCAAATTGGATCGTGAAAAACTGTCTCTACTTTTCCACCCCAGAAGAAACATTTGGAACATAATGGTATCCCTCTCCTCATTCAGATTGACCTGTGTAATACTGCCACCTGAGCCAAAATTCATACAGAGCATGTTATTTATTGAGGTATTTTGGATTTTTAGATGTGTTTCCAAGGCTAATTGATTGGTTGTTGATTGAAATGGTTCATCCTCCTATAAGATTTATTCACCTTGAAAGAGCCCTTATCACTGCCTTACCTCCATAGTTCATCATCACCTTCTTGATTTCCGTTGAACTGTTCTATTGTGCTAAAAAATTCAGCCAATATTTATATCTATAACTCTTTGTTGGTGTAGCACTAGGATGTATATGTATGGGAAGAGCATTTCCAAGTTACTTGCCTTATGCCAATAATCTTTTCAAAAGTCTGTCTTTTCCCCATTCTTCACTTTGATCTTGGTATTGCTCTTGAAATAATTCCACAGAACTCTAATGAATCTCCGTAAGATGTAGGCCTCATTTGTTTGCACTTAATGGAGGTCTGAATCTGAACGGTTCAGAACTTAGACCATTAAGTGTGTTTATTTTCATTAAGATTTAAGCACTTATTTGGTCCGAATAGGTCTTAACCATTAAGATCTGGAATAAAATCTTAATATCATGAAAAGGTGTGTCACCATCACTTTGTCCACAACCACTGGCTACCACCACATCAACTACCAGTCGCCACCACAACCACCAACAATCACCTCTGCCACCATTGTCAACCACCACTACTGTCGCCAACCACCCCTGACATCACAACAACCAAATGCAACCACCACTACTACTAACCACTATTGTTAGTTGTTACTATACATACCACTTCCATTACTATAATTATATGTACTACCGCCACCACGACTACCACCACTGTTGTTACCGCCACCTCTACCACCATTATAACTCACTACCACCACTGCGACTAATCCCTACTATAACCATCTTCACCATCACAAATAGCATCGCCGCCAACTACTACCAACACATTGTCAACCACCATACATTCTTCAGTCACCACCGTCAACACCGTCAACTACTTACATCAATCAACTTCACCATTACAACCACCACTACCAACTGTCACTATCACGTCAGTCACTACAACACCTACCACTTCCATCATCATAACTATCACCACCAACAATACTTAACTATCATCACTTAATTACTAGCCACTAACACTAATCATTATCACAACCACCACTACAAACCATCAATACTATAACTAGCAAACATAAATATTTCTATTTTTTATCAGATATTAAATTTATTTTATTAAATTAATATTTTTTTTAGTATTTGATTATTTTTTATTTGAATTGTATATTTAATATATATATTTACAAATAAATAAAGTGTGCACATTCAGATATTGAAATACAAGCAGTCTTAAACATTTAGTGTTTAGATCTAGAGATAACATCTTAATCATTCAGATGTGCATTCAGATTCAGACGTCTTAATCTTAATGAAAACAAATGAGGCCGTAGTAACTTCTTTGGTCATCCACTTATCTTACTCCTTATATTTAGCTTCAATTACTTTCTCCCATCTGCTTTTCATTTGTATACTTCCATCACCATTTCATTCTAAGTGCGTTACTTTGACTTTTTCAAATTCTTAATTCCCAATCCCTTATATTTCTTATCCACTAATAGTGACTTTCACTTAACCGGGTCAAAACCTTTCCTTTCTTTATCCCCTTGCCACAAGAACTTCCTCCTAATGCTATCTAACTTATTAATGATTTCTATTGAAATTGAAATTAAAGACATCATATATATTGGTAGGATATTTAGAATTGAATTAATGAGCGTTACTCTACTCCCAGTGACAAATATTAACTCTTCCATCTGATCAAATTTCTTTTCACATTTCTCAATCACATTATTTCATATTTTGGACGATTTAGACTTAGATTCTAGAGACATTCCAAGGTATGTGGTTGGTAGGGAACCAACTTTATCACCCAAGATTGCATTCAAAACATCCATATTTGTAACATCATTGATGGGATATAAAAAGTTTTTCCTTCAATTAATGTGTAATTTAGATATCCCTTTTTTTTTAAAAAAATAGAATAATTCTTAGAAATTTTGAGTTTTTTTTTAGCATCACAAAAAATGAGAAGATGAGTCACCTTCGGACTTTCCTTTCCAACTATAGGCACATCAAAACCTTTTAACCATTTATATGTAATGTTTTAACCATGTTATTGAGACCTTCCGTAGCTAATAAGAATAGAAAAGGTGACAGAATCACCTTGTCTGAGACCCTTTTGTGCTTCAAAGAACCCTGCTGGTGCACGATTAATAAGCATTGAGAAACTCCATGTACGTATTTTCTTTTTCAAATCTCATCCTCCAATAAGCTCAGTAGATATCCCAGTTAAGATGGTCATGTGCTTTTTTTTGTCTAACTTGCAATTAATTTCTGATTTCTTTTGTTTCAGTCCGGAACCCAGTACTTCATTAGCTACTAAGACAACTTTCATGATTTTTCTTCCTTTAGTAAAATTCATTTTTTGAGAGTCAACAAGCTTCACTATCACCCCTTTCAACTGTCACACCCACCGGCCATAAACTCCTCCGCCATTTTGAACCACTATCAGATTTTAATCTGAAATAATGAATATTTGTGAGATTATTCCTCTCCAATTGAAGAAATTATATCTAAATCACGTGTTAAAATTTGTACCAGAACTCATCGGACAAGCACAACGGTGTCAATAGAAAAAATGGGTTCTCTATCATCAACTCCGTTTTAATGGATTTTACATACCCATTTACCACTTCTTTGTAATATGAACAAAGAGTACACTGTAAAACAGAATCACAACCAAAGAGATTCTTTTCAGTTCGTGGCCATTGAAATGACTATTCTTCCATCATTATCTTTCTTTTGATAAACTAATTGAAATATAACCCACAATTTTGTTTTCCTTTTCTCCATTTAGACTCACATATCAGAAGAAAGAAGACAAATGGGAGGCTTATTCTAAAAAAAGAAGACAACGGAAAAAGCAGATGAAAGTTGGTGAAGGATGACACTTTTAATTTTCACGTGTCAGCTCTTGACTCTTCTTTCTTGTCATGTTATAGCGTCTGAAAATCACGCGCTTAGATTTTCTGGTAGATTGTATACGAAGTGTCTAATAGAGACGATTTAACTTGGGTTCAGGCGTTCAATAGGTAGAGTCCTTCAATTAAATATCTGAATGAAAAATCGGACAAAATTTAGAAGGCCTCATATGTAAGAATATTAGAAATTGACTTTTAAAGTAAAAATAGATGGCCATAGAGGAAAAAAACAGTTTAAATACTTAAAAAGCTAAACTTGATGTAACAGTATAAATAAGATGAGAATACCAATATACAATTAGTTTCTTTTTTATATGGACGGCGTGATACAAATACTAGTCTAAGTTGAACCAAGAAGAAGAAGCAGAAGCAGCAGCAACAAATGTATCAAGCAGAAGACAGGCACAATTTAGGAATTGGTCCCCATTGCAAGAAGGAAAAGTGCAAATGCACAATATTTCAACATACTTGCATATGTAAAGAGGCATGAGGCCCCTTTGCTAGGCAAGCTCTCCTCACTTTCCTCGATCAACTTTCTTGGTGGATGTACTTCACACGGACCAGACATTACTTTGCCACTATTAAGTAGACAAATAAACCTGTAAAAGGAATAGCAGTGACACATAAGATTCTACAGCATGGAATGTCTAGTATCTAATTGCATGCTAAATTTATATCAGTAGCAGAATAGATAAAGATGCGGGTCGATAATCCATATGCAATACATTTTCTGCAACAACTCGTAGCTTTAATCAAGCAATTGTAGTCACATGCAGCCCCCTGTTATGATTCAATAATCTTGTTCAAGTTGTTTAACACAAATAAGTTGAATGGATTCTTGTGGTAGGGCAAAAATGTCTCAAAGCATCTCTAGAGATGCATCCAAGATCAAACAACCAAAAAAAAGGGGCCCTCTTTTTCCTTCCAAATTAATTTTTGAACAAAAAACACAGAACAGCAGTGAACACTAGAATCTCTCAATCAGAGTACATGATATAGGATAAACCTCAAAAGATTAAATATTGCCTTTTAAGAGGACTCCACATCTGAAAATGTTTAAAGTAGTTCCTTCCAAGTACAAGAATTTTTTCAATCAGAATACATCAGCCAGTGTTATCAAAAGCAAAAAGCGGAAAAAATCTCTAGTGCACAGCGCAAATAAAGCATGGGCTTTAACAAGAAAAGGCGCAAAGAGGAAAAAATACAAATATATATATTTAGTCTAAGACTAATAATTATACGCATGAATGACAAATATATCAACAAAGAAATTGAAAAATTATTACGTTAAAATGAAATATACTTGTTTAGTGTCCCCTCTTCAGAAGAGGCTCATTGGAAAGGAAAAGTATGTCTTAGAACTTGATGACGACACTGAAGCGCACATTAAGCAAGGCGAAGCGCTCAACACGTTTTGAGCCTCGCTTCAGGGCTTAAGCACGCCTTTAACAACACTGCATTCTGTTAGTAAACCTCAATAAGTTCATATTGTCTTTTAGGAGGACTCTACACCTGAAAATGTTCGAAATATTTTCCGTCCAGGTCTATTCATGCATGCGTCTGCCTCTAGGTTAATCAGTAAAAAGATTTGAACAGGTAAACTGAGATTTTATTAATAAATGCATCCAGTAGATGCTGGAAGATACAAGCTGCAGCAAAAAAGAGTTAGCTCCTGAAGAGCGAGACCTTCTAAATGCTTCCCAAGGGGCTAACCAAATTTTAATAACTAAACAAAAATTATTTTATGGTAAGATGGTTACTCCAGCAACAGATTTTGTGAGATAGTATCTATATTTCAGAAGGTGGATCAGAGAAGAGTTTCCTTCGAAGCATGCTATTCCTTTCAAGCCAAAGGCACCAAAATCGGAGGCTGGAGCAATCTGCCAGATTTTTCCAATTGACTTGGTTGGTCAGTGTTTTGGTTAATCCATGCTTTATTTTATTGTGCAGAAACATGGACAGAAAGTGCGGTTGACAAATGGTTGGAAATCTTTCGAAAGTTGCTGGACAGCTTATCCTTCGAGCTGCCATCCTACTTGGTTGCTAAATTTCCGCTAGTACAGGCTTATGTTACTCCAAATTACTTGGAGGAGGACTATTTCTGATATTCACAAAATATGTGATTCCAGTCTGCCTCGCTCTGCTCCTATCCCTCTTCTCGCCTTCTTATTTCTAAGCAACTCATTTCTGCACTCTTTCATAGTTCATCCAGACTCAAAACATTACTATTTCCCTAATTCATCATTTCTCCCAAGGTCCATCAGTTTAAGCCAAGATTACTTTTCTCCAAGGTGTTTACTGGGTAGGATGAGGTTATGTAGGATATCACACCCTTTCATATTAGACTGCACAAGATTAATATGCATCGGATGGGGATTTATACACAATGAGTTATGTAGATAAATTTTCATTCCTAAAATGCCCCTGGAGAAATTCTACAAAATTTCACAAGGTAAATTACACACCAAGCTTTCAGAACACAAATTCAACAAGACAAAGTATATATCCCCTCCGTTTCAATTTGTTTGTCTTACTTCCCTTTTTAATCCGTTTCAAAAAGAATGTCTCTTTTTTTTGTTAAGCAACTCTTTAATTCTAGAGTCCACATGGCATGTTTAAGACCACAAAATTAAAGTAAACTTTGATACATTCAACGTATCTTTAGTTTCAGACCACAAGATTTAAAACTTTTTTTTTAATTTTCTTAGACTCCGTGTCAAGTCTAAAGTCTAAACCAGACAACCAAATTGAAATGGAGTGAGTAATTAAATATAAAGAGAAATGTACAGCCATAAGTACGGAAGGAACCAGCAGAAACATGGTTTGATATGATGGCTTAAGATGATTTTAAATCGAGAAACATGGTCAGTAAGAATTCATGCAGCCGACTCCAACTTTCTCAGGACTAAGGCAAAGTTGATGTTAAACTTATTCACAGTGCATGATGAGGACAAGAAAAGACCATACGATCATGAATTTCTATACCTAGTCATAGCAAGTACACCAAAAGACAGAATGCAAAATTTAATTAGTTGTTTACCTCATTATTGTTCCTGCAGGTAAGAAGTAGAGACTTCTCCAGAAGGAAGAATCACATGGATATATATCAAGAGAGTAATATGCAGCAGCAAGACTACGAAGGACATAATTATGTATAGCCTGTGATATTTGCTATGCTCGTAACCAATACGAGAAATTTTTTACACAATAGCCTATTCAGAAAATAGCATTAGAAGAAACATTGCAACTAGTAAATACAACATTTTAAGGAAAGAAAAGCACAAATTTTCACAAACCCACCGACAGACTAAAAGGTTTATATCTTTATACTCCCTCCTATTATATACAGCCTTTAAGATGTCATGAGATTTTGCACCCAGTGCTATTGTCTAATGGTAAGAACGCAACTTGTGATCTGCTGGTTAGACACACATCACGGGCTCGAGTCATGTCTCAGACAAAAGCTTGGTATTTAAGTGAGATGGTAAATAGGTGGGCCATTACCCACCAAGTTTCGAACCATATGTCACCGACTCCCAGGGAATTTTGTCCCAAATAAAAAGATGCCATGCAACTTATATGCAATAGTAGTAATAGTAAAAGAAAATCTTAACATAATGTTTAAGAAAATTGTTCGACAACAGCAGTTGGCCTTTTGAATGCCTTCTTCCTTACCTTTCTAAGAAGCCCTTTATGACAAATATTCAGATCAATAAGTATAGAACTTGAATGGTTAAATAAATTTGAATTCTAAAATGTTGTTAAAAAAATTATAAAATAATATAATTTGGAATGGCATCAAACATATTGAAATGTCCCAAAATAGAAGAGTCACGATAATTGGAATGGAAAGAGTAAAGATATCTTGAATTTGAACGAGTGTAATGCTAGGACTTGGAGGTGAAACGTGTTTACTTGCAAGCAAATGCTAAACCTGAGAAAGTCAATTACATAGCTCCATGGGTGATATCAGAATGCGACGACAGGAAATAATCTCAGTATTGAACCTACTTCACGAACAATTTGGAGTGATTATAATCCCAATAAATGCTAAAGTTGGTACAGTTAGTGCTCAATATTTCGTTGCAAAAACAATGTTATCGTTGATCATACACCAAGACAGTGGCAATAAGCTCAGTAGTTTTTACTTGAATCGGCCAAAACATTGCAAACACTGCTAAAAAGAACAAATGAATCATTCTTATCCACAAAGAAAAAGCCCAAGGAAATCAATCTATCTAAAGAACAGGCAAGCCTATGTACTCAATATACTTTCTGCACATAAATTCATTTTGATTCTATCAGAATAAACATTGCCCGTAAAAAAAGTAAATAAGACTCGAATACTTGAACTAAATAACCTTGTCTTCCCCTCAACAAAAAGGAAAAAAGATGACCTACCTTTTCTTTGGCTATCAATAACTTCTCAGCAATGGACATTTTGGGAGGGTGAAACCCTATCCTCTGTTCTTTCGGCTTATTAAGACCAAGATCCTCAATGACAGCACCAAAAGCATATCTTGGAAACACATCCTTGGGCACAAAGGTTTGGCATAAAGCCAACTTTTCCCTTGCCTCTGCCATCATTTCCTTCTCGGCAGCAGTAGGAACCCTGCCTCCTCCTATCTTCCCCATAGCAGCAAGTACAAGCACCTTTTAGCAACCTTTTCTTCGTATACCCAATCACCACACCCCTCGCCTTCTTTGCAGCTAATCCCACATCATCAGCCAGCCTCTTCTCTCCCACATTGTCAGATCTGATCTCCGGTTGAATCTCAACCGTGGAATCTATCAAACCCTACGCAATCCTCACATGCGAAGCAACGAAAACAACGCAGTTTGGAGAATTTCACCAAGAAATCACTGCAAAAATGACAATCCTATGAAATTTTATCATCCTTAATAATATTGTACTGAGAGCACCTACAGAGTATACTAAATGTAAAACTATCCTTCTGTCACACCAATGCGGTGTTCTCGCATTTTGTTAATTCTGTATAAGCTTACTATCATGAAATGAAAGCACTGGAATGGAAGCACCTGATATATGCATTTTGTATAAGCTTATTTTGTATGAGAGTATATCCTTTTTGTATAAGTACAGTACCTACAATACACTACTTACCAGGAAATGGAAGAACTACACTTTTTACCTAACAATCATGTACTCATACCTGAAAATCAAAATCTTGGGCTAAAAGCTACTGCACTTTTTAGAAAAAATTTGATTACAGTTTTTAACATTCCATTTTAGGCTATAACTAGCTTAGTATATCTTGTTGATTTCTTTTGACGACCAGCATACCTTGTTTATTAAAAGATAAGACCCATAACCTCTAAAACTCATACCGAACCAAGTGATATCTTATTGGTTAGGTTAACCAATTACTATTTTTAACAACTGATAAGCTGACCGTTAAGTGCAAATATCCAACTTAACCACCAATAAGCACCCAAACTATATCTCCTTCACCTCCAACACCATCACCTACAGCTCCATTTCATCCTTATACAATTCCTCCACTCTTGACTTATCATCTCCATCAATCCAGCATCATATTAGATGATTCATGTCCTCTATTGAATCCTCCCCCTACTGCAGACTCATCTCTTCCTAGTCCACCAATCACACTCTGAAAAAGTATTCGATCTACTCGTAATCCCAATCCTCATTATAATTGTTTGAGTTATCATCATTAATCATTACACAATTATGTCTTTGTGTCATCTTTGTCCTCTATCTTTATTACCAAGACTATAGTTAAAGCTCCATCTCGCATTGGATGACGACAATGTTCAAAGAGATGACGGTTTTTACATGCTAGTGGTACTTGGGAGTTGGGAGCATGATCCTCTAAATCCAGGTATATCTATTGTTGGTTGTCGGTGGGTGTATGCACTCAAAAGTTGGTCCATATGGTCAAATTAATTGACTTGAAGCCAATCTTGTTGCCAAAAGTAATACTCATATATCTGGGCTTGATTACATTGAAATTTTCAACCCCATGGCTAAAATAGCATATGTTCATCTTTACTATCAATGGTTATTGTTCGCCATTGGCCTCTTTATCTTTATCAGTTGGAAATTAAGAATGTTTTTCTACATGGTGATCTTGAGGATAAAGAATATATAGAGAAACCACCTAATTTTGTTGCTCAAGGGGAGACCAGTGGTCTTGAATGCCGATCCCGCGCTCCCTAAATGGTTTGGAACAAGCTCATCGAGCATGGTTTGGTAAGTTTAGCACAATCATTCAAGAGTTTGGTATGACTCGCAGTGAGGCTGATCATTCTGCATTCTATTGACATATTGCTCATAATTTGTGCATTTATTTTGTTTATGGTGATGATATAGTCATGTCGTCCATGATAAAGATGGTATAATCAAATTGATGCATTTTTTCAGCATTTCCAGACAAATGACCTAAGCATATTGAAGTATTTCCTAGGCATTGAGGTCATGCAATCCAAATCAGGAATTGCCATCTCACAGCGTAAGTATTCCCTAGACACTCTAGAGAGCCAAGTATGACAGGTTGGTAAACCCATTGACACTCCTATAGGCTCAAATATTAAACTTACACCACGACTGATTGGTAAGTGAAACTGTCTCACAGTGACTCGACCTGACGTGGCCTTTCTTGTGAGAATTGGAAGTTGTTTGACTCTCCATGTGATAAGTCACTGGGATGCGATTGTTTGTATTCTTCGATCCATAAAATGCGCTTCAGGTAAAGGATTACTTGTTCAAGATTGAGGTGGTCATGAGCAAATTGTTGGATTCACAGATGTTGATTGGGCAGGATTACTTTCTGATAAGTGTTATACATACTGACATTGTGTTCTGGTACGAGGTAATTTGATGTCTTGAAAAAGAAAGAATCGCTCGATCTAATGCAGAAACTAAATACCAAGAAATGGTTATGGCAACTTGCGAACAAATTTGGATTAAACAACTGCTCAGAGAATTGAAGTTTGGAAACATCAGTCAGATGGAACTTGTGTACGATAACCAAGTTGCTCTCTTCATATTGCATCAAATATGGTGTTTCATGAAAGAACTAAAAACATTGAAATCGACTATCCCTCCATCAAAGAAGAAAGTACTCCTAGGACATTGTTATAAAATTCCTAAAATCAAATGATCATCTTGCAAATATTTTCACCAAGCCCCTCACTCGTTTTCGTATCAGCTACATTTGTAATAAGCTTGGTACATACGATTAATTATATGCACCAACTAGAGGGGAAGTGTCAGAATATTCTAGGATCCCATAAATATGGTATAGCTTGATTTACTCCTATAATTATGTATTGTTTTAATTCTCTTTCCTTTCGTAAAATATGTATACTTTGTTGTTTAAACTTCAATGGCTTGAGGGAATAATCAGGCTGAGCTCTTTCTGAAACTCTCTTCTTTCTTACGTCTACCTTTAACCAGCTTCAATGAAATATAATACTTCATCCGTATCACTTACCAAGAAGCAAAACATGCCTTGGCCATATATTTTCAAAAAATTTCTGCACATTCTAAGATGCAGTGCTCTTTCTTTTTAATTTTCCAAACAACTTTTATTTTCAAAAGTTCATTTCATCATATTTCATACTGGAATATGATGAATTTGACTTCTGAATAAAAAAATATTTTTAACTTATAGCTTAGTGGAGAGTAGATTAATAGGGCAAAACGATGAAGGAAAATAGATCTTTTAGCTTAATGGGTCACCCAAAATGATGAAGTATCTCCTTGTGAGGAAAGAAACATTATTTTACTCACAACAAATAAGTGGCAACAAAAAGTATCACAGCCATGATGAGATGCATGCAGCTGAAACGAGAGACCCTTTGATGCACAGATGATATAATCATTACTTAATTACCTATGAAAAGCAAACTACCTATATAATTAGGTCAAGACCACACATCTGTTGGGTCGAGATGAACCAATGGTCCACAACAATGTCTATCACATGCTCAGAGTTTTGGGTTATTAGAGGTTTCCCATCTTTGCCACAGTGATAGGTTTACTCGGATTTAATGCATGCATACCCACATTACCCTTACCCACACAACCAACACCAATAAAAGATGATGCGGGAGGGAAGCAAAACAGGCAATAAAGGGACCCGGTATTTTCCATTATTAACAAAGAATGATAGCTAAAAACTCAAAACGGATGTGCCACATCTCACTTACCTTATAAAAGCCACGAGCCAATAGCAGTTGCAATAGAAATATGATTATCAACTGATCCCCATCAACAAGAGACATCACGAAATAGCCCTTTTGATTCATCATAAATCCATCTGCATAAAAAGTTGACAAAGTCACAGACATTTCAAATAAGAGATCTGAAACTAAGGGATCTTGAATGTGCCATGGCTTATAGATTGGTCTGCATCTTATTAATTTGCCAAAATAACTGCTGCATATAATCAATTCTTTATTCAAAATTCTGAAGCTTTTCATATCTACCTTTCTTTCAATATGCTAAATCCCACCAACAAACCTCCTGCCCAGAAGTCAACAGTAAACCTTTTACAGTTTGCACCCCTGGTGACTCAAACTCCCAATCTTGTGGTTGGAAGTGGAGCATCGCTGCCGCTGGAGCAACCTCATTTATGAAGTGTACTTTATCTACAAAGTTGATTCTAGTAATCTAATGGTTTGTTATCGCATCACCCCTGATCATCTTAGAAGATGCAATTAATATCTAACCTCCAATTAATGAAACAATGAATCAAAGTTAAATTTCTCCTTGCTCCATTAAGATTCAAACATACATTGCAACTCATTGCAAATGAATCAAAGTTACATTTTTCCTCTCTCCATGAACATTCAAACACACATTGCAACTCATTTGTAAATGTCTCAAATCTATATATTACTAAAAGGAGAGGAGCTCCTCATAAGCCAAGTGGCGTCATAAGAATAGGCTACTAGACATTGCTCAAGAAAAGACTATAAAAAATAGGAATGATGTAATTAATTAATTATTGCACAATTTATTATTTCAATAAATTTCTTCAGCAGTCTCCTACATTAACTGAATCAGTAGTTGTAACCCTAAATTGTGCCAACTTCTCATTATAACTTTCGACAAAAAAAATTAAGATCCACCTATTATTAAAAGAAGACAAAACAACCTCCTCATTAAGATCATACGGCATAACCGAAAAAAGTGACACGTAACTTATTAACTAATTAATAATTAATTCAAGTGGAATCATACAAATTAGACATGTAGTAAGTTTTGAACAAAACATTGGGCATTATAATAAAATCTAAATTGCTCGGACTCTTCATTTTCATTGCCGCACCCGTGTCGACACGACGTGTGTGTCGGATCCATACCGTATTTGATCAACCTATTTTGGGTACTTTGACCAAATTGAACGGAGAAATTTAAAACATAAATAATAATTTCTATAACCAAAACAAAAGCTAAGGTGAAATTGAAGAGAATTGAGTACCCTGTATATAGAAATTTCTACGTCAATCCTTTTTATCACCTTATGAAATTCTCCTTTCAATAAATATTTTTTCCTCAGAATACCCTGTAAGTTTTCCACATACTGTCTCATAATTTAGACATATAACTCTATTTTTAGTTATTTAAATTATTTTTAGCTGAATTTTCGCACTCATCCGTACCTGGATCCGTACTCCCGAATCTTAAAATTTAGATCATGAAGAATCATGCCTCTAGATCCGCACCCGTATCGACACCCGCACTTGGGTCCGAGCAACTCAGAATAAAATATCTATTTATATTTTTTTTAAACTAAATTAAAAAATCTTTTCCAAATTATTGTTATCCATTTAAAATGGATACATCTCAGCAGTTGATCCTAATAATTAGAAATTAGGATTCTTTTTCTATTTTTAAAAATATATGAGAAAAAAATTGTTTATATTTATCCATCTATCATCAAAAAAAAGGAAAAAATCTCTTCATTAAGCCAAGTGATGGCATGAGAATAATTCACTTGGCATTGGTCAAGACAAGGCTCCAAAGAATTAGGAATTAAATTAGGGATGGACGTTAGGTTCTTCAGTTTGGTTTGTTTTCTCAAACTTCGTTCGGTTCCTTGATTTTTGATTATTCGAAAGTGTGTACCAAACCGAATAAGTTTGGTTCAATTTTTTCATGTTCGGTTCGGTTATTCTAATTTGATTATTTTTGTATGGGCTTGATTAATGGGTTATTTTTCTGCTTGTAAAATGAGCTACTTTTTAAATAAAATGAACTATTAAATTCAAAAAATTATTACTTAATGATAAGTGTAGAACTGCATAGAAAATTTAAGTAGTCAACTGGACCCATGCGTATACCCAAACTCATTCAAGTACATTTCTTTCTTTGGCAAGTTAAGAAAACAAAGGCAATATTAAACATGGAAAGAAACATTCTTAAAAAAAAGTACAACATGCAAATTAATACAGCAGGAGTATTTTTATAAGCACAATCACCAAGTAATTAATTTTACGCCAATTTCTCAACCAAATAAAATATTTTAAAGTTTTCAAATTTAAAATATTTGAAAATTTGAAGTTTAATAAAATTAAGGGGAAAAAACAACTCAAACAAACCTCTTTTTTTGTATGGAGAACTCAAAAATTGAGCTGCAAATTCTATGCATGCCAAGCTTAAAATAATAGTCACATCTCTAAAGGGACTAGACATGGACATGGATTGCAAAGATTAGGACCAAGTATACAGTACTATATCTTAACTTATGTAATAAAAGTTCAGTTCTTACTGAAGTACCAAATCGCTATAACTGAACGAAATATCAAAGTTTTACAAAGAATAGAATCGAAACCGACCAAAAGAACAGAATTTGTTTGGTTCGGTCTGGTTATTTGATTTTTTGGTATTTATGCCCAAACCCAATTAGGAAAATAAACATTTTTAAATTTTGAATTGAAAGTGGTTAAGTTAATTTATTTATCCTTTTGAATTGAGATATAAAAATTTTAAAAATAATAAACCACCAACTACTCCCGCTTCCCCTATTCCCTCCTTACGATCACACACATGCATACTCAAAACTCTAACAATAGAGATTATAAGAATGCAAGATCCTGGCATTCTTAGTTGCAAGTGCCCTCTTTTCTTATCTTTCCCCTTCTGTTTTTTTCATAAGTTAATTTTCAAATAGAGTAGTTGTTTTCATCATTATTATATGTTGTTAAACTAGCAGAGATAGCTTTATGTTCAATCTCATCTACACAATATCTGTGTTTGTTCTTTGCCCCGACATTTAGAGAGGATCTCGACTAATACATTCTATCTTTTAATTAATTAGATAATTTTATTGTTTGGTACAGGCTTATCAATTTCTTTGGACATATATTATTGTCGTGAGGTAGAAACTGGTCAATTGATGATTCATTGTTTTGTATGTGGGTTAGCGATGTTTAAGCATTGTGCATCACCTTTTCTACAATTTATGAGGTTCGAATCTTGCCACGCTTCCTCGGCCTAATAGTGTTTTAGAAGTTCTACAATCATTCTGGGCAGGGGCGAATTTATAGAGCCTTATTTATGGTTCAGTTAACCCACGATCTTTCCTTTAGATTAGATATTTTATGTACAAATTTTCTAGAAGTGATCTAATATTATCTGTTGGCACCATGCTCTAAAAGCACTAAATGGTGCACTTGGTTAAATGTTGAGTTATAACTCAAAGGAACAAGGGTCAATTCCCACTTAAATACATTTTTTTCTCCCTTTTTTTAGTAGTGCATCCATGTTATAAAAATTCTAGATTTGCCTCTGATTTTGGGTCTTAGATAATGAACTTTGATGCTTACTGGATCTTTATGGTAGTTCCTTGAGGCATACCTTATTGTTGTGGATTGTGGTGATTTGAAATTTTCATCCCATTTTATATTCTTTTTAGTTTCTGTGCAGACCTATCATAAATAGGACATACTAAGGTAATGTAATTCGATAATAATTATTCGCACCTGGTGTTTACACCAAGTCAATAGATGCATGACATGTGTTTGCACCTTCCAACACTTTAACTATGACTAATTATTGATTTTAATATACTATATATGTTGTTTTTTACGAGTAGCAGTAAAAGCCGACGCTCAAATTTAACTTCAATTTTTGTGAATGTGACAATGCAAGTGATATTATTGATGATGTGACTAGAGCTTGACTTCAGTTGTACTAAACGAACCGAAATAATACGTTGATTTTCTTGCTTCTCGTGCTTTTCCTTTGTTTTTTTTTTCTTTGCTTTCAATCTTCAACATTTATTTTTGGTTTAATTTGTATGCAGGTCAAGATTCATATTTATTATGCAATAATAACAAATGAAGAATCATCAAAATATTAATAAGACATCCATTTGTGCACTATCTATAGTCCATTATAGTGTATTAGTTTGATCCAAATTTGCATGTGTTATGTGTGTGTGTGTGTGTGTGTGTGTGTGTGTGTGTGTGTATACATATATATATATATATAACACCTTATATGTTATGTATATTTGATATTGTAATCTTTTATATGTTGGTCAAGTATTGGAGAAATAAGCTCTTCTAGCTCTGTGATTGCACCCAAATTGGTTAATTACTAATTACTAATGTTGGTTTGACGATCTTTTTTTGATTCTTTTTTTTTACTTATTTATATACCCAGAAAAGTTCACTTCAGAATTAATAGATTCACCAATCTGCATGAATATTTTTTGCAAAAGGGAAATTATTTAAAATATTTATTTTTCTATTTTGAATGTTATATCTTCACACAAAGTTTCTTAAATATTTTCTTATTTGGCGAATTTTATTATTAGGTGATTCATATTTAGTTTCTGCTGTTCAGGAAACTCAAACGAAATAAGATCAAATTACAATTTAACCTAATTTAAAAGGAACCCTTTATCTTTACATTGTAACAACAGAATGATTATTTTTTAACTTTAAAATTTAAACACATTATGGCGATGTCACTTGATCCTTTATCTTCAAATCACTAATTAATTGCTTGAACGAAAAATTTTGGTCAAGCTTTCACAAAAGGGAAGGAAATAATTTTTGATCCCATCATCGAAAGTGGTAAAATAGAGTTTCCTGAAGAAATAATTTTATTTTTATTTATTATTCATACGGGAGGGAAGGAAAAATGAGGAGGGAATTAATCCAAATTGACATTCTAGCACAGAAAGGACAAAGTTCAAAGAATTGTATATAAACAAACTATACTCATTTAAATTTTCATGAGACGGAAGTGATTGTGCATCCCTAGATTATTCATGATTGATTTCTTTTGTCAAGCTTTTCTTTATTTTTCTTTGTTTATTTTTATGTTTTATTGAGTAGAAACGGGAAGAAGATAGAGAAAATTTTTCATTTCATTATGGAAAGGTATCAAGTTGATGGACATAGAAGAAAAGGAAATGAAAACAAAATTACATAATACTTGGCAAATGGACGCATTGGAACTCCAAGTGTAGTTATAAAAGAAATTGAAGAAGATGATTGAGTTCATTTCTTTAAAGTTAAAAGAGAATGAATGCCAAGGAGTCTATAAGGTTAGGTGTTCTTTTTTCATCTTTATTTTCTTTATTATTATTATTATTATTTTCTAAAAGCTTGCTTTGCACTTTCATATATACCAATAATATTTTTTTTTTTAAATTGTTCTTTATTCTTGAACTTTTGCTTTCTTTCATTTTTTTACTATTGGATAAATATAGGTCAAAAGATATTCTTGATACACCAATAGTGAGGTCAATTCTTGGGGCTCAAGCTTTTTATGAGTTTAGTACTAAAACCACCAGCTTAATCAAGGAAAAGAAATAATGAAGAAGAATTTGAGGAAGGTATAAAAAAGGAACACGTATTTCCTCTCAAATATATGGAAAAAGGAACAAGTATTGAGAAGTAGTAAATTTATTGGAATAGGAAAAAGAAATTACGGGTATAAGATATAACGAAAGAAATTAAGAAATTGAGATTAGAAATTGTAGTAATTTAATGATGAATACATAATAAAATTCATTATACTTTTTTCTTGCAGGTTCATTATTTGGTTTCACATTGATGGCTCATCTTTAATTTTTCTACTATTTTTTTTCAAATTCCAAGGAGAAGATAGAAATAGAGTGATGATGAGAAGTCACGTGTTTTTGGTAAAGTATATATGATAAAGGACTATGTGTACAAATGCAGAAATATGTTTCTTTTTAGAGAAACAAATATATAAAATATTATTACCAAACTTTGTATACCTATTTAAGTAATTTGGGTTTATTTTCCATTTAAGAATTTGAAAAATGTAAATTTTGTTTTTACTAATTACAACCTTTAGTGGGATTATATTGGGTATGTTGTTGTTGCTTAAGAATATATGTATGGACAATGACATTTAGTCGAGTGGAAAGTTATAAATAAGTTATAAATAAATCACGTGCAAGTTTTGGACAATATTAATAGGCAGTGAAACAAGATGAGATGTAGTAAATATTTTTATTGAGACTGTTTATTTTTTGAATATGATTTGAATTTTTTAAAAGTTGAGCATAAGTACATTTAATTTTTAAAAATCATTTTTAGCATAAAGAGAAAATATGATAAGAGTGATACTTGGAAAAACTTAGTATCAATATAGTGTGTTATAGTTGTTTTCCAAAGAATATTAATATAGATGGAAGCAGGTAAATCTAGTGTTGTCAAAGACGCGCTTAAAGACCACTTAGGCCCTAAAGCGAGGCTCAAAACACGTTGAGCGCTTCACTTCGCTTAATGTACGCTTTAGTGTCATCATCAAGGCTCCAAGACAACCTTTTCCTTGCAAATGAGTGTTTCCTAAAGAGGCGACACTAAACAATTGATAATTCACTTAATCCTAAAAATATCAATTTCCTTGTCCATATATTTGTTATTTATGCTTATAATTATCAGTCTTGGACTATCTATCTATCTATCTATCTAT
>JACEIK010002389.1:110472-123325 GCA_018107945.1 Datura stramonium
TGGTATAATAATAAAAAGCCAATATAAATGTTAACTAATTAACTAATAAATAATTCCTTTTTCTTGATTTTCTCAATTTATGTTATAAGTTAAAAATTGTTTCACGTTTTGAAAGTTACCTCATTTAAAGATAAATAATTACACCTTAAATAACTATTACAACTGACCCCATAATATCAAGTGAGAGAATTCAATAAAAGCAATATATTCCACTTTCTTTAATTATTTTCAGAAAGGAGTCGGTCGGATGACTCTTGTCACGCCCCACCTTAGGAGGCATAACTGAAACCTAATGCCACACTGGACTTTGAGCTGATCTAGCCGGATATATACACTTCTAGTGCATACCAGCAACACATTCAAGAAAATAATCAGCTATATCTCGACTCAAAATATAGCCTTAGGCCGAAAAGACCGCAACATACACATGCGCAAAAATAGTTGACCCAACAATTGTAATAATATCATCCAATACAGGCCGGTGAGACCATCATGCTGTCTAAATCATAACAAAGGAAGGAAGACACACATTTACATATATACAAGCCGACAAGGCTGCCAACAGATAACACAATTAGGCCCCACGTGACCAACAACGCATATCTAACCAAGAATTGTAGCCTGCAATCCTCTAAGAGTAAAGTATTGGTCAGGATAGGGTCCCGGCCTACCCAAAACTATACATCAAAAGATAGACAAACTGCTAATCATATGGCAGCTCCGGAGGAAAGGAGCTGACCAATCTGCTGAGTCTGAACGGCTACTACGAAGGTCTTAAACCTGTCTGTCTGAACCTGCAGGCAAGTATGCAGCGCCCCATGCATGGGCATCAGTACAATATGTACCCAATATGCAAGACAATAATAAATTAACACTAAAATTGATAATAAGAATTGAACGTAATAGCTATAAGAGTCATAAGATAACCTGAACAATCTCATCTATACAATTGTATGCTAATAAGAATTAGTCAAACAAGAACCTAACCTGGCGCCCATAAGCCTGACTGGTACAAACAATCAAACAATAACTATACCTGACCCCCATAATCCCTGGAAAGTACAATCTAATTTATATACCCCTATTCTGTTCCCCTGAAGCCCTGAAGGCATTCTATAACTTATTTGAACTAGCCCTATATCGGTAATCAATGAGCATCTATAAGTAGCCCCTCAGGCAATCAAGGTTATCTCCGTAATTAGCCCCTCGACCAATTGTAAATGAACTCATGAGGCTCCTGTATCTGTATCTTGAGCCTTCTGGGCCCCTGTAACTGTATTGAGCCCTCTAGGCTCCTGTAACTGTATTTGAGCCATCTGG
Organism: Datura stramonium; assembly: GCA_018107945.1. Taxonomy (NCBI): domain Eukaryota; kingdom Viridiplantae; phylum Streptophyta; class Magnoliopsida; order Solanales; family Solanaceae; genus Datura; species Datura stramonium. Next base: position 111,793 of record JACEIK010002389.1, read on the forward strand.
ACTTCTGTAACTATATTTGAGCCGTCTAGGTTTTTGTAATTGTATTTGAGCCCTCTGGGCTCCTGTAACTGTATTTGAGCTGTCTGGGCTCCTGTTACTTTATCTGAGCTGTCTGGGCTCCTGTAACTATATTTGAGCCGTCTAGGCTTCTGTAACTGTACATCAAGTGTCTGGGATCCTGTAACTGCACCCCTAGCACACAAGGTTCCTCTGAAAGTCAGTAATGCCAACTCAAGCAAAAGGAAGTTGGTAAGGGAACTGGACTTTCAAGTGGCTTTGTAGGCCTCAATATAGTCGCTCTACACTTCATATTGCTCTATGAGCATAACATAGACTCGTGGGCACTTTATGATTATCCTTCTCTCCTTGAGCAGCCTATATAGCATCTTACAAGACTAACTTATATTACTACACATCGCTCAGTGAGCGTAACATAGCCACTTAGGCCCAACACAACTGTTACTCGCCCTTATAGATCCTGTATAACAGTCAACAGGAACATCCTATGTGTCCACAGCTAGCCAGATAATCATGAAAGCAATTATAGAATTTGCTAGCTTAGAAAGAGAAGGGCAAGGTCCGGGGCGACCTGGACGATAATCTAACTATCATAGTGGTATAATAACGGCTTATAAGCGATCAGTAAAGTCATAGGCGACTAACTATATGGTTTTTTCACTTAAAATTGCTACAAGGCTGCTAATAACTAGATATGATTCTAAGAATCAACCACAATAGCCTTACAGGCAGCCACAACAACTATTAACCCGAAGGTGGATCTGTAATACAAAGGTTCTAGATTTATAGGCATTAATTTGGTCTGTCCACATAGCATATAGATCATGTAAGCAATTTATAGCCCCGTAGGCAGGTATTCTTAAACTTAGCCCTTATAGGAAACATGTATGTATGCGTCTGCTTGAGTATCTAGAAGTGTTGGCCCAACGTTTGACAGCTGAGAAGATCACTATCAGGGTATTACATAGTCTATCAGAGTATGACAACTAGGGTGGTTACTTGGGTGACCTATACGACAAGATGTAAGTCGTGTGTAGCTATACAGTCGCTAGCAATAGGTAGTTCACCTCGCAAGACACCACCCAACTCATTAGGCAACCCTGGTGCCACTAACTCAAAGATAAGGCCACTCTATCAAGATTCTATTCCTGTAGGCATCAAAGTATGTCAATGGCCTATAGGCGAGCTTTACTATGTATATAGGTGTAAAAAACAGAAGGTTATATCGCCAAGCTGCGCCCTGTGCTATGTACTCTAACCAAATATGCTCAATGGCTAACCACAAGCCTCTATGCCTTTGGTAAGGCAGCAAAACATCATTAGCCAATCTAAGCGGAAACAACAAAACTCAGTAAACCCTTGGCCTCTCCTAACGAGAGGAAAAACTAAGCATGGCTAATCCCAATAAAGCATACTACACTACAACCTCAATTCATCTCATAGAAGCTAACCACAATACACAATCACGAACTACTATAAACATACAAGTCATATCAACTATATGAAGGTAATAATTTGCTGAAGGAGGTTAGCCTTAACATACCTCAATTTTCGGATTCCTCTCTATTGAACCTGCTTCAATCAAGAACATGCAATCCCCCATATCTTAGCTCATATTCCATGGAAATTTGATATCACTTGTAGATGTACTATACTTGACTAGAGATGATTTCTATGGCTTCTACTTTGTAAGGCTTCATCAATCCGAGCCAATTTCAATGATTCAACTCCGTAAATATGTTCTTCGTAGGCCTGGGATTCATTACCCAAGAATAATTTACAATTAGACGTGATTTGATAGTGTAATTTGCCTTCAGTTTGTTAAAAACTTAAAGGGAAAATCGCCTAGGCCGTAGCTCTCTGTTTCAAATGTTTTTTTAAATGAAACCACAACAAGACAAACACACATACACACACACACACACACACACACACACATATATGGGAGGCGATGGAAGGAGTCCGCGGCGCGCTGCTCCCTGCGCCGTCCTGCCTGCGCGCCACTCCCTACACCGTCCTGCCTGCGCGCCGCTCCCTGCACCATCCTACCTGCGCGCCGCTCCCTGAACCATCCTTCCTGCTCACTGCTTAGATCCATGCACCGGGATGCCTACGCGTCGTGTGGTCCTATACGCCAGCGTGCGCAGGGCTCCCTATCAATGTGCGTCTGTGCGTGCGACTCTCTAGTCGACTTGCTGTCGCTCAACACCTGAGGCCGATTCTCCTCAGCAACTATTTCCTTATTATGTCACTTTCGGGTGATATAAAAACAAAATTTTTTTCCAAGAAATTTATTTTTTCACTAAGCTCGTTGACACTCATTCACGGGGAATTTCATTTTCCACCCTTGGGGACATTTGTCTTCGGATGTAATATAATCTTAAGAGACTCAGTTCTTAGGCATTGCTAGGAAATTTTTGGTTGAGTCTCCTCTGTAATATTAACTATCTGAAAACCTGAAACGCAGAAAAGTCTAACATAGTGTCACACAGGATGCTACAAACAACTATATAGCATAACTTTCAACAAATAAGTGAGCAACCAACAACAATGATAACAAAAGCAACAAGCAGGGAGTACATCTGAGAACTATCCACCTCAACTGTAACTGTCTGAGTCGGTGTACTATCGTCGTAGGGTCTGGAACAAGTGAGAATATCTAGAACTCATATGGTCCTCGATTTTTCAAGTCATTTCTTCTACATTTCTATTTCTTTATGAGGCTTTAACAGAGGCTACATCCTTGGTCCTCACTCTACGGACCTATTGATCTAGTACAACAATTGGTGCCTCTTCATAGGACCACTCCTTGGTGACCTGAACATTCTCAACTGGGACAATCCGAGAAGGGTCTCTTATGCACTTTCATAGCATTGTTACATGGTAGACTGGATGAATAGATTCTAGCCCCGATGATAATTCTAACTCATAAAACACTTGGCCTATCTTTCAGAGGATACGTATGGCCCAATGAATCTAGGGCTAGGCTTGCCCTTCGTTCCAAATCTAATAACGCCCTTCATAGGAGAAACTTCCCGGAATACCCAGTCATCAACATAAAACTCTAAATCTCTATGTTGTATATCAAAATAGGACTTCTGACGACTCTGGGTTGTGAACAAACGCCCTCTAATGAGCTTAACTTTTTCTTCTGATTGATGTATCATGTTGGGTCCAATCAACCTTGGCTCACCTAATTCAAACCACCCTATGGGGGACCTATATTTTTGCCCCTAAAAAGCTTTATAAGGTGCCATCTTAATGGTAGAAAGGTAACTGTTATTGTATGAACTCCCTTTAAAGTCTAGAACACATGCCTGTAACATATCCTCAAGCATCTGAAATATGCGCTCAACTTGGCCATCTGTTTGGGGATGAAAGGCTATACTCAAGTTAACCTGCGTTCCCAAACCTTTCTGAAATGACTTCCAGAAGCTAGCTGTGAATTGTGCCCCTCTGTCAAAGAAGATAGATATTGGGACACCATGTAGTCGGACTATCTCTTTAATGTCCAACTCATAATAATCTTCAGCTGAGAACGTAGTCCCGACTAGTAAGAAATGGGATGATTTCATCAGCCTGTCAACAATGACCCAAGTAGAGTCAAATTTATGCCTAGTATGAGGTAAAATTGTAACAAAATACATATTGATTCCTTCCCACTTCCATGTAGGCATGACTATCTCCTGAGTCAGCCCCCCATGTTTCTGATGTTCAGCTTTTACCTGCGTGCAACTAGGACACTGTGCTACCAACTTGGCCATATCTTTCTTCATCCCCTTTGCTATAATCTGCTGGCGAAGACCTGCCACATCTGGAGTGCAGAGTCGAACTCTAGATTTCAAGACTTTGTCTCCTATTTATTTCAAAGGCCACTAACTCTTCCTGCTGAGCCTTGCCTCTGAGCTATACTAGGTTAGGGTCTTCGTACTTTCGCTCTTTTGCCTCCACAACTAGAGGTGATACTGCAGTATTATAGACCACAACCCCATTATCATTTGAGTCCATCCGTTTGACTCCTAAACTGGTCAGTTGGTGCGGCTCTCGAACTAATTCTTTCTTTTTTGGCCCTAAGTATGATAAGCTGCCCATGGATCTGCGACTAAGGGCATTGACTACAATGTTAGCCTTTCCTGGATGATACAGGATATATACATCATAGTCCTTCAGCAACTCAAGCCAAAATTGCCCTTTTCATGGTGATATAACACTTTCATCTTTATTTATGATTGTGATTATGTTTATGTTACTAATATATAGAAAATCTTGAGCCGTATGATATGTTATGATGACTTATGATACGAGCATGATGTCCTACTCTCATGATCAATTATGAATTTTATACATGTTTTAAATGTCCATTATACTTACCTTGCATACTCAGTATATTCCACGCACTAAACGCATACTTTCTATGCCGTATCATTTCATGATACAGGTCCCAGTTCTCAGGCTCATCCTCACTCATAGATAGGTTCAGATCTGATCTCAGCGCCCTTGGTGAGTCCTCATGTTTCGAGGACTGTATGTTCATACTCTATGTTTTTCTTTCAGTTTTTGGATGTTGGGTTAGTTGGGGAGTTGTCCCATCAACCCGTCCTTCATGTTTAGAGGCTTATCAGACTACAAATTGTATCCATCCATATTGTCTAAGTCCTATAATGCTTTTTCCTTTGGCTATGTTATGATTACGTTCTTTTATGTTAAGTCTTCCTATAATGTGATTGAATTAGATGTATGCTCATGCCATGGGTCGACTTGAGGTCTGTCGGGACTCCTTGTCCCGTGTCTACGATCCGAGTGTACGTATGGGTTGTGACAAACTTGGTATCAGAGTTATAGGTTGGTGTGTCCTAGAGAGTCTGAAAGCTGCGTTAAGTAGAGTCTTTTTCATGGGTTTGAAGCGCGCCACACTTATGACGAAGAGGCTACTAGACGTTTAGGAAATGTTCCCTTCTTTCATGATCTATGTCGTGCGATGAACGTCCTTTAATCTTCTAATTCGTGCTATTGGCATTTGCAGAATCATGCCTCTACGTCGAGTAAATGCCAGGAGAAACAGAAATGGAAATGATCATGAGGGTGCCCATGATGGCGAGCATCAGCTAGCTCCACCCGTTCACGAGGAGCACGTACCAGAGCCAACCGCCCACGCTGAGTTTAGGGCGGCGATTCAGATGCTGGCAGAGGCCATGACTGCCCAAGTCCAAAATCAGACAGTGGCGCATTTCCCTCAGAATGGGAATGCAGCGGCAGCTAGGGTGAGGGATTTCTTGAGGATGAGCCCTCCGGAGTTCACGGGGTCAAGGGTGGATGAGGATCCATATGATTTCATTGAGGATATTCTGAAGATCACCCAGGTTATGGGGGTGAATAATGGGGAATGCGTTGACTTGACCTCCTATCAGCTAAAGGGGGTAGCACATGCATGGTTTAACCAATGGAGAGATGCCAGGATGGCAGGTGCAGGACCTATAGGCTGGGATGAGTTTCACACTTCATTCATGGATCGGTTCTTTCCTCAGGAGATGAGGGAGCTCAAGGCAGCCGAGTTTGTTAATCTAAAGCAAGGTAATATGTCGGTCTAGGAATATGCATTGGAGTTAACCCGGTTATCTAAATATGCTCCGGAGTTGGTGGCGGATCAGCGAGCTCGGGTGAGCCGTTTTGTGCATGGGGTAGAAGATTATTTGGATAAATATTGACAGATCTCCATGCTTCACTGGGACATTGATTTTCCCTATATTGTATTGCATGTGCAACAGATAGAGTCGGTCTACAGGAGGCAGAGAGAGGCCAAGAGGGCCAGGACCGACAACTATGGGGTTTTTCAAGCCAAGTCAGGGGGTGGACCACGTCAGCAGTCCCAGCACAGGTCCATTGCTCCAGCTCCGTCATCGACCAGCACACCATCCAGGTTCAGGGGAGACCAGAGGAGCAGGGCTACAGGCTCGAGGGATCATGGTAGCATGCAGGTGGAATGCACTTTTCCAGTTTGTGCGAAGTGCGGCAAGAATCATCCCGGGAGGTTCCTGGTCGGCGCGACTGCTTGTTTCAGGTGTGGAAAACCCGGGCATAGGATTAGAGATTTCCTTGCAGACAGTTCTGCCGCTCCCGCAGCACGACCCCCTCAACAGGGCACCTCCACTAGTTCAGCAGGTAGTCAGCGTCAAAAAAGGTTTTATGCCCTAGTGCCTCGCTAGGAGCAGGAGACTTTGCCAGATGTGGTCACGGGTATGTTGCAAGCCTTCCATATTGATATTTATGCTTTGTTAGATCTAAGATATACTTTGTATTTATTGACCCCTTATATTGCTAGTAGTTTTGAATTTAGTCCTGAAATTCTGTCAGAACCATTTTCCATATCTACTCCAGCCGGTGAATCAGTTGTAGCTAGACGGGTATATAGAGGTTGCCCCATTACAGTGTTGCATAAGGTTACCTCTGCAGAATTAGTAGAGTTGGCCATGACGGACTTTGATATTATCTTGGGCATGGATTGGTTGTTTGCATGTTATGCTTTGATTAATTGTAGGACCCTGCGGTGGAATTTCAATTTCCGGGTGAGTCAGTTCTAGAATGGAAGGGTAATTCCACTGTACCAACCGGTCGGTTTATTTCATACCTTAAGGCCATGAAAATGATCTCTAAGGGTTGCATGTACCACCTAGTTAGGGTTAAGGATGTAGAGTCTGAGCCTCCGATTATTCAGTCAGTTCTAGTGGTGTGTGAGTATCTAGAGGTTTTCCCCAATGATATGCCAGGTGTTCCTCTAGAAAGGGAAATTGATTTCGGTATTGATATATTGCCCGATACGCAGCCTATCTCCATTCCTCCTTACAAGATGGCTCCAATCGAGCTAAAAGAGTTAAAAGAACAATTGAAGGGCTTGTTGGATAAGGGTTTCATTAGATCGAGCAAGTCTCCATGGGGTGCACCAGTTCTATTTGTTCGGAAGAAGGATGGATCCCTTCGAATGTGTATTGATTATCGGTAGTTGAATAAGGTCACTGTCAAGAAAAGGTACCCCTTGCCCAGGATTCATGATTTATTTGACCAGCTCTAGGGTGCCAGGTGTTTCTCGAAGATAGATCTCAGGTCCGGGTATCATCAGCTCTGAGTTTGAGAGTGTGATTTTCCAAAGACAACCTTCAAAACCCGGTATGTCCATTATGAGTTTGTGGTTATGTCATTTGGATTAACCAATGCTCCTGCAGCTTTTAGGGACCTGATAAACAGGGTGTTCAAGCAATACCTAGACATGTTTGTGATCATGTTCATCGATGACATCCTTGTATACTCCCAGAGCGAGGAGGAGCATGTCGCTCATTTGAGGATAGTGCTATAGACTCTCAGGGATCATCAGTTGTATGCAAAGTTTAGCAAATGTGAATTTTGGCTAGACTCGGTGGCATTTTTGGGTCATGTGGTATCAAGTGAGGGAATAAAGGTAGATTCTCAGAAAATTGAAGCAGTGAAGAATTGGCCTAGACCAGTGAATCCTTCAGAAATTCAGAGTTTCTTGGGACTAGCCGGCTACTACTGGAGATTCGTTGAGGGTTTTTCATCAATTGCATCCCCATTGACCAGACTGACTTAGAGGAAGATAAAGTTCCAATGGTTGGAGGCTTGTGAGAAAAGATTCCAGGAATCAAAGACCCGAGTCACTTAAGCACCGGTGTTGACCTTACCCGAGGGTACAGATGGCTTTGTTGTATATTGCGATGCTTCGAGAGTCGTACTGGGATATGTGTTGATGCAGCATGGGAAGGTGATAGCATATGCCTCTCGACAGCTGAAAGTTCACGAAAAGAATTATCTGACCCATGATCTTGAGTTGGCTACAGTGGTGTTTGCATTGAAGATATGGAAGAATTAATTGTATGGGGTCCACCTGGAGGTGTTCACGGATCCCAAGAGCTTGCAATATGTGTTCACGTTGAAGGATCTCAATCTTCGACATAGGAGGTGGTTGGAGTTATTAAAGGACTACGATATGAGTGTTCTTTACCACCCGGACAAGGCTAATGTGGTGGAGGATGCACTTAGTAGGCTCTCTATGGAGAGTGTGTCCCATGTGGATGGGGGAAAGAAAGAGTTGGTGAAAGATGTCCACCGGTTTGCAAGATTGGGAGTTAGATTGATCGACTCGACCGATGGTGGCGTCGTTGTGTAGAATGGGTCAGAATCGTCCTCGGTGGTTGATGTCAAATCTAAGAAAGATGAGGATTCGATTTTGAGAAAGCTGAAGGAAGCGGTGCGGAGTCAAAAGGTGGAGGTTTTCTCCCAAGGGGGAGATGGTGCGCTACGCTACTAGGGTCTTCTATGTGTCCCAAATGTTGATAATTTGAGAGTTCGGATACTGTAGGAGGTACATGGTACTAAATATTCTATCCATCCGGGATCCACGAAGATGTATCGGGACTTGAGAGAAATCTATTGGTGGGATGGTATAAAGAAGGATATTGCTGAATTTGTAGCCAAATGTCCAAACTGTCAGGAAGTGAAGGTCGAGCATCAAAGGCCGGGAGGCGTACTTCAGGATATTAGCATACCCACATGAAAGTGGGAAGAGATTAATATGGATTTCATTATAGGCCTACCCGTACTCAAAGACACTATGATTCCATTTGGGTGGTGGTGGACAGGTTAACTAAGGCTGCACACTTTCTACCGATCGAGACCACAGATTCAGCGAATGATTATGCCGAATTGTATATTCAGGAGTTGGTTTGACTTCATAGAGTGACCTGGTCTATTATTTCATACCGAGGTACTTAGTTTACCTCCCAGTTCTGGCGGTCTTTTCATAAGGGACTTGGGACTTAAGTCAAGCTCAGCACAGCCTTTCATCCGCAAACGGATGGCCAAGCCGAACGAACAATCCAGACTCTTGAGGACATGTTAAGGGCATGTGTTATGGATTTCAAAGGTATTTGGGATGATCATTTTCCCTTGATCGAGTTTTCTTATAACAACAGTTATCACTCTAGTATCCAGATGGCACCGTTCAAGGCTATTTACGAGAGAAGGTGTAGGTCGCCCATCGGTTGGTGAGGCAACCATATTAGGACCTGATTCAGTTCATGAGGCCATGGTAAAGGTTCAGTTGATAAGGGACCGGTTAAAAATCGCTCAAAGTCGTCATAAATCAAATATTGATGTGAGGAGAAGAGATCTGGAGTTTGAGGTGGATGATTGGGTATTTCTCAAGGTATCTCCCATGAAGGGAGTCATGCGGTTTGGGAAGAAAGGAAAACTCATTTCCCGATATGTTGGTCCCTACCGGATCATGAGAAGGGTTGGTAAGGTAGCATATGAGTTGGACTTTCCCATAGAGTTGTCTTCTGTACATCCCGTGTTTCATGTGTCCCTTTTGAAGAAGTGTTTGGGAGATCTAGCTTTAGTATTTCCGGTGGACAGTGTCGGTGTAAAAGGCAGCCTCAGCTATGAAGAAGTTCTGCTGGAAATATTAGATTGTAAAGTCTGTAAGCTAAGGAACAAGGAAGTAGCTTCGATTAAAGTTTTAGGGAGAAATCAGCATGTTGAGGGAGCTACGTGGGAAGCCGAAGCAGATATGATGGATAAGTACCCACATTTATTATCTACTGACTCAGTTACGACTTGAAGCATTTTTACTCTACGATTCTATTTAGTTTTCATGTTCCGTTCATGTGTTCAAGTTTTTTCTATCTGTATGAATGTGCATGCGAAGCATGAGATCGGTTCAGCTATGTGTTATGAATCAGAGATAGTCATTCTGTAAGAATTTTGGTTAAAATGATCAGTATTTGAGTATGATAATTGTATATCTCTGTTCTCTACTTGTTTCTGAAATTTGAGGACAAATGTGTTACACCCCGTAAATTCTCGACATGTAGATTGCCTAATCGCATGTTGGTTAAGAGTTTTTGAATGCCATACATGCTGGGAAAAGGCCCAGGGAAAGACCGGATAAGAGATTCGTCGAACCATCGCGGGAGGAGCCGGGGCAGAGCCCCTCCGCGATGGCAACGTGTCACGGAGGGAGGGCCTCCACGATNCTAATATAGCCAATAAAAAATAAAAATGAAATAATTTATTAAAGAATACTAAAAAATTTATATATAAATATCAGATTTTGTTATTTTATAAATAAAAATGAACACTTAAATTATAAAATTACAAAACATATATTTATAATTAAAAGCATCACATAAGATAATTAATTTGGGATTTTTTTTTTTTTGTTTAAATAGCGAAGGTGGAAAGTACAATAGTGCATTTAAAAATGAGAGGAAGATTGAATAGGAGATGAGGTCCATGGAAAGAGATTCACTGATTGTTTGCTGATGTATTTATTGTATAATTTAAAATACTTTCTCGTGTCTATATATATAATTGTATAATAAATTTTGGGGTCTTTATAGCGACTTCCTAATCCTAATTTATTGGTTCAAATTGAAAAATGATGGAAGTTATATTAGAAACCTAAGTAAAATAGATGCAGAAGGTATAGTAAAATTTTATAGTTAAATAATACGTAAAATTCGATGTTAATTTTATCTAGGTGATAAATTACCAATAGTAGCTACGTTTTACCCTCCTTCCCTCTAGTTATTCATTAAAAAATCATATCGGCTTTAATAAGATAATAAAAGGTTTGATTTATGTTCTCCTCGTTTATAATGTGTTTTGCTCTTCTAATAATATATGAGGTAGTGATTAACGTTAAATCCTTCATTATCATAGGAGGTGAAAATGTGATTTTTTAAAAATACACGCAATTAACTGATAGGCCTTCTTATATATACTACACCTAAATGATTATGTGGTTTTGTTGTGAAATGGATCTTATAATTATAGTTAGTGTATCATTTTCTTTTAAAATTGAGAAACTTTTGCCAATTCATTTGATTAATTAATAGGTTTCTTCTTTGTTGAGAAAAGTGGGTTGCACATAAGCTATAGTTCCAAATCATATTTTATATAGAGAGAGAGAGAGAGAGAAACATTTTTATGTGTTTGGAAAAATAATAATTTTTAAGTGCTTAATACAAGCTTATTAATGAAAAAAAGTTTTATATGGTAGTACTTAAACTTATTACAAGAATACAAAAAAAAAACTCAAAACTTAGATAACAATTGGGCGAATTAGATAATGATTTATTATTTAATTTATTTCGATTTTATTAGGAAAATAATATAATATTGATACTCGACATGAATTACGAGACGGTAAATAACTTATTATATATATTGTGTCGTGGCAAGACACTGTCTTAAATGCGTGCGATTTTGTCCGACGATGATGTAAATTATTAAGGCCGATCACTCCCTATGTTCTGTAACTCTTCCAAACACGTACATTCATAACTAAAGGTTTAGATTGGAGTTGCACAAATACAATTGCTCAGAAATTTACAGAGGAAAAGAATTCAAGAAAGAAAAGGGTATTTGAAAAAGAAAGCCAATAAAAAAAATAATATTTTTTTGTATGTGTATCTCTCGTAAAGAGAAGACATCCAAATATATA